>PQWD01009510.1:0-66537 GCA_019425675.1 Leucinodes orbonalis
TCCCGAAATACAAAAGTATTAATAATAGCACTCTTATTGGACGGAACGATATCTGGCACTGCGGTGGTACCAACTAGACGACTAAGTATCGAGTCTACCACCTATTCACTAGGTGGTAGACTGGACTGTTTACATTATTACTTATTAAAAATATACATACCGGCGAGTGTTGCCGAGGAGCTGGTTTGTCGGCGTGATCCTCAAATTCCGCCACGAGCACCCGCGACTGCTGAGGGATCTCGGTCTCCAGGAATATCGACTTCACCTCATCGGCTTCGTGCTGCAAGTTTAAACGACCATAATGAAGTATACACGAGAAAGCCTATTAATTTTCGGCCTAAGACCGTCCGCTGAATGCAACTCGTCCATTAAACAATGGTACAACCCACCGAAAATAAAAATTATTTTAATATTAACCTAGATATTATATTATAATATATTACCTATTATATTTTAATATTATTATTATATTACGATGGAGGACAAGACGGGTATTGGATTTTTATTTCATAGGATTTTTTTATAACAAATCCACAGCATCTGAACTAGGCATTTATTTATTTATCAATGTCAAGTGTAGGATACAAGAGACTCGAAATCAAAAAGCCCTGTTCATAAAACATTAAATAAACTGCGTCTTCTGTAGGAAATACTTAAGCTGATATATTGAAGTAAAAATACAAAATTATGAGTTTAAAATATTATTTTTAATGAAAAAGCTAGAACCAAATATATTGTTGTACGTTATATCATACTTTAAATAAATTGTGATTCTCAGAATTTGAATACAAGCAATAGCTTTAAAAACATACTAAATACTAGGTATTTAAAATGGGTACTTACAATTAAAATAAATAAAATGTAAAAGAAACAGGTATAATGGCTACATATTTACTTACTCGGAACTTAAATAGATATCTGATTTACTTACTCGGAACTTAAATAGATATCTGATTTACTTACTCGGAACTTAAATAGATATAAGATTTACTTACTCGGAACTTAAATAGACTTTGACTGAATCTGATCTAGGTACTTAGACTCGACTCAGCTACCAGTAGAGTTACTTTACTACTATGTTGAATAAATTTTGTGCAATTAATCTACCAAACCAAAAAAAAATCATTTTATTATTTTAGTTGAATAAAAAATCATTAGATTAACGAAGAGAACAGATTAAAATAATAATCTTGTACAATACTGTGCTTGTATTAGTTAATTTGCTTATTTCCTACTTATAAAGTGCTGTATAAGCTCAGTACAGAAAATTATATTTTGAACTTAGGTTTTAAACAAAAATTATATCACATAATATATTAGTATTAGTAAAGGAGGACATGTTAGTACTAAATAAAACTGCGAGAGTTTGAACTATTATTAATTGTATTTTGTGAAATTATATAACCTGTGGTGAATTGGATGTGTAACCGAAATGCAGTTTTATTTTGTACTAATTCTGTGAATTTGTCATGTTATCTTAAAAAAATACTTAGGTAGTTTGGCAAGTCAAAAGCAAATATTAAGTTGGTATTTAGGCATCTACACAGAAAATTCTTCATTTTTCTCTCTGATTCCACTAACATATCCTATAACAATAAACCTGAAGAGGCTCTTAGAATAACAATAATATCTATAACAATGTTTGAGCAAGTTACAACACAGTATACGACAGGGACTCATGCTTTAAAAAAATATTGAGCAAAAGCAATTTAACGAAATACAATAATGGAATGTATATAAAACTAATGGAAAAAAAGCAGTAGAAACATTATTGGAGACAGAGGTAGAATATAAATAAAGATAAATGTATATTAAATAAATAAATATGTATAAGCATTTATGTTATTGGAGTTATTTAAAACATAATTACGTATGTTTAATAAATTGTAAATAATGTATTATTAACCAAACAGGATGGACATTTGATCGGAATTTTTTATTAAAACGGGTGAAAGGAAACTTGCATGGAACAGTTCAAAGAAGAGGCAAGATGCCAAATAGTAATGGTTTGTAAAGAAAATGTTAGGTTCCTATTAATAATCCTCTACTTAAGATTTTGATTGAGATTAGAATCAAAATGTACATTTATTTTCAAAAGGACACAAATATTCCGACTGACATATTTTAAGATATTTTTATTTATTATTAATGTAATTTAAAACCAATGTCAAATGTAACTCAGATCAGAGCTCGTTTTTAGCTACCTGTAAAAAAGCAATTACGTAGTATCTTATTATTATTGTATTGAATAAACTAAGATAAAATTATCAATATAATATTCATATCGAATTGAACAATTTGCTTTTAACGAATTTTCAATAAGCATTTGCGTGTTTTATTTTAAAAAATATATATTTTTTAATACCACGCATAAACCACTTGGGTTTGATTATGTCAGTGAGTTTACTTTTCACCCCGTATACGCTGTTTCATTTTCAAAATGTCCCGCCATTTTGTCGACTGTGCAGCTAGACCAATCAAAGTGTTCCATTCCCAAAATAAGAATACATTAACAAAAAACAAAAATTGTTAATGAAAAGTTTAAGTGAATAATTGTAAATGATATCATCGTTGGTTTTGTTGGTTGAACTTAAATATATATTTTTTTTAAGTTAAAGTGCACAGGACGATCAGAACGCTCACCTGATGCCAAGAGATACGCCCGACCTTGACAGAGCGGCATTGAAGGAGACCAACAGCTGATGTACAGTTTATATTCTCTGTCAATGCCGCACTGCCGTAATTTTACTTAAATAAATACATCTATGATTCAAATCTCGTCAATCCAATATGGCGTTAATCATGAGCTGGTATCGTCATATAGAGTCTGGGTGATATGAACAGTGCAGTAGGGTCTCACCCGCGCGGGGCGCGGGCGCCGTGGGCGGAGGGGGCGCCGACCAAACCCCGCCGTCCGCCGTGTGCGCTGTCATCTCCATACCCATCACCTAAAGCAATGTTCATCACTATACCTGCTGTCTACTACTACACTTCTCCCTCCTATTCCTATTCAACCTATCGCAGTCCACTGCTGGGCAGTTCTCCCCCATTTTGCGCCAGATATCCCGGTCCTCCGCTTTTCTCATCCAGCCTCCACCAGCGACCTTTCGCAAGTCGGCGGTCACTTCTTGCTCAACAACATTAATTTAACGCAAAATTAAGCACATTTAAAAATTAAATTAGTTCGTATTGTAATTCTTTATCGTGAGGCTTTTATTTGTAACTTTTTGTTATTGTGTGGCGGCACTGAGGTTGTCATCCCCATTTACAGTTAACTTAATACTTTTAATACGAACTCTAACGTTTGCTTTAAAACATATTTTAATTATATAATTATAAGGATATTAATGTTGGTCTCACAATGAATATTGTACTTTAGTAATAATTTAGATTATAAGCTATTGTAAGACTGTTAAAAAAAATATTAGTCGTCACTTTGAAGTTTGTGAATTTTGGACCTCAATAATTTTAAGTGAGCTCTCTAATATGATATTAATTGATATCCGTATGTTCTGGCAGAAAAATGTTTAAAAGTAAACTTGAAATGTTTCGAAAGAATGAATACATTATAATTGTAAGAGTTAGAAAACTTGGATCAGACATATCAATTGTGGCTTGTATTAACACTTTGTTTGCAAGCCATATTATATTGGGAAACATATCTATTTGAAAAATCAACTACAACTAAGAATATAATTTTTATATCAAAGGTAATAAAAACAAATCCAGGTGGGTAAGGATATGGCAACGATCTGTTATTGAATTAGCCACGATAACTCAAGGTTAAGTAAATTACTTACCTTAACACTAGATTTTTCATTGTCCTCTTCCTCCTCACTATCGTCTGCTTCGTTCTCTGGCGAATCCTCTTTAAGTGCTTCTTCTAGAAGGTCCGGCGTTGTCCTTTTTTCTTTATTAAAACTTTCATTATCAACCTTTATGTTTTCTCTAGCATCATTTAAAAATTCTTCATTTGCTTTCTTTGAATCGTCCTCTTTGCCCTGGATGATGTTTTCTGATAAATTAATGATATCACCATTGCTTTTGTGACCCACATTGTCTTTTTCGGCTTTAATAATTTTAGATGGCGTTTCTTCTTTTTCTGTGTCTTTGGCTTCTGGGGAAGACTCTTTTTCTATTTCGTCACTTTCTGGCAAATCCTCGGGAGTTGATTCCCTTGGTTCTGGGGACGACTCTTCTGGACTGGGTTCTCTAAGCTCTGGAGATGGTTCTTTCGGTTCTGGAGATGATTCTTTCGGTTCTGGAGACGACTGTTTGGGTTCTGGGTTAGATTCCTTGGGTTCTGGAGTAGATTCCTTGGGTTCTGGGGTCGATTCTTTAGGTTCAGATATCGGTTCCTTAGCCTCTAAGGTAGTCTTGGGTTCCTCCCTGTATTCGCTCGCAACAATGTGTACAGGTCCCGAGTTATGCAGAACTGTTCCGTTTGTGTACGGGCGAGCGTGGTTATCCTGCAGTTCCTGGAATTTCATACAATTTTCTTATGAGGATCTCGCTTATAACTGGCAAAACGAAATGTAACTAACAATACAAACACTGGCCTCTACTAAATTCACTAAAATTTGAAAGCCAAATTCAGTGCCGGGCCCTTGTAGTTATGTGGCCGATATTTTTTTATATGCATTAAATAATTGTGGTACAAAGTTATGGTTTTGTAGGGAGTATTGTTAGATCTTTCGCTTAATCCCAAAAAAATATATAAAAATACTAATCTAACATAGCATTAAATGCAATACAGCTTCACAATAAAAAAAACAATATAACAAATAGTTTGACCAGACGCAAAAATATTTATATTCTGAATACAGATTCAGAAGAACATGAGATTGGTTATTTTGAATCTGATCAATTTATAGGAATATCTATTTATACAGAAGACCTCCAAAACTAAATACACAAAAACGGAAGTAAATCTAATCACGATCACTCAAATTCAAAAATACAAACGGACAGTGTGCAATAGCAGTTAAAGGCAAAAACTAAACTAGAATAAAAATAATTAAAACACACCATTTTCTCAGTTCAAACATTATTTTTAGCATCCTAGAACTAGTGTTACTATTCGTTTTAGTTTTACTTTAAGGCATACATATTTTTTCTTAATATTGTTAGTGAAGGCTTGGTAACTTCGGTTCAGGTAAGACAGTGGCGGCGAACGACAGATTAGCTCCATGCGAGGTTTTACGTTTTTTAACTAAAAATATAAAGAGGCAAATAATTGTGTGTGAAGCCTTAAGCGCTGAAACAAGGTGAAAGTATTTTTAAAAATATATGAAGAAAAAATAGCATGGACTAAAAAAATATAAATGAATCAATATTGATCCCATTATTTACTTCGTAACATGTCGCTGAAAAAATATGTTTTATATAACGCACTGTTATTATAACATATAATTATGTTAGTAACGACAATAAAAACAATATTTAATTAATTGTTGTAAAAACAACATGTAGGACACAACAAACACTTAAAAACATGTCGAACAACTCGTGAAATATAGCAAAAATGATTTTTAAAACAAACATCAAATAAGCAATTGCATTAAATGCTTGAAATAATATGACTTTGTTGGGTAAGATGATTTAAGGATTTTTTTAGCGAAAGTGACAAGAAACAATATAATTAAATAAGGTATATTCTTAGATAAAAATTTTAGTGTTTATTTAATGGTCCATTATTAGTAATAATTGTGTAAAATAAGAACCATTTAACATTTGAATCCATAATAAATTATCAATGGGTAAATTCACAAATACTCATCTCGCAACACTGACTCATTTGGGATTAAATCAAAACCGGATATGGCAACCCCAAAAAAAATTAAAAGCCAATATTGTGAGGTGGGTGGCTGGTGCTTTGGGTATAGTGGTGGGGGGGCATGCAGTGACCTGTCGTTGCTGGTTTTGCGCGTAGCTCGCCTCCATCTGCTGCTGGACTTCCGCTACCAGGCCCGATATGGCCGTAACAACTGTGCCCGACAATATTTAATACATGAGACACTCGCACAATATAATGTATCTTAATACTTTATTAAGGATAGGAAATGAACGAGTCATTCCTACCACAGGTATTGCATCTATTTCTGGAGTACCTGTAATTTTAGAGACTTTTTTTTTTACTTCTATAATATGGATTCAATATTATTTTAAAAAAACTATGATATGAATTGTTTTTTTTTTTAAATTCATATAACTAACTTTACTTGAGATAATTTTATTTTGAATACATATTCTACGATTTTAAGATTATTTTTATTACCTTATGGTAGATTCATTTTGAGTGGCAACACCATTAACGGGCATTATTCAAATTGTAACTAAACATTGAAAATTATATACAAAAATATTGTATACTTGTAAATAAATTAAATTCAAACAAAAGCTAACGTTTGTAAGAATTGTGATACAAAATATTAACGTTATACTTAGATCGAGTAAATTCATATGCAAAACCTACCTTTGTATGTACATTTTGAAAACGATCCCTACAAAAGCAATTTATATCATTTTTTTATAGTTCAGATTACTGGTATCAATTTGTCTTCTAAGATCCTTTCTTTCTTTTCTGAAAACAGATTTTGTCTTGTGTCTCGATTCGGCACAGTAAGCGATAAATCAATGTCTTTTTTACAAACAATCTTAACATATACATCTTCACATACTTTAAATGTTGCTATGCCTGTAAAGGTCCATATGTTTAGATATTATATTATGTAAATTGTTTATGTAACATCTATGTCATCTGGAATGCAATAAATAAATCGTCAACGCACCACTTGCACCTTGAACTAGTCTTTTTCTAAATTCTTAACCCTGAGCCGAAGAATTTCTAATTTTAGCCACATCTCTTTGAGGTTCATTTGATGTTTTTAACCGGGCACATTCCTTACGGCGTTTACAATTGTCATTTGCACGAGGATTTGGTCTCGATTTTCTATATATAGCATACAAAAATATAATAAAAAAAAACAGAAACTTTATAAATACAGAAATCATCAAAACAAATAACCAAGGACGCAACCCGAAATAGCGGGATGCATCAGACGATTGGACTTGCTGGAGTTATGCCAAATGCCACTCTGTAATGCGCATAACTGGATTATTATCTTCCAATTTTGATATAATTAACACAGGACATCCGATTATAAAATGGGTTTCCAATCTAAATATAGTGTAGTCTCGCTTCGAAGTTATAGGAATAAGCAGCTTTAACTTAGTAACTTTAAATACGTAGCACTTGATTACATACACGATTCAATATAGATATTGTAAGAATACTAAAGCATACGAACAAACATACTACTACCGTATAGTAACTAGTGAAAATCAACTTGAACAAAAATATCTTTGATAGAAATAAACCTTTATCTTGCAAACCCAAGCTAGAATAACCTATCTTCTCACGAGCAAACAATATGCTATGGTGACCTGCTTTCAGGCACTGGACTAGCGTTGCGAGTTGTGATTGGAATGCATTGTGGCAAGTTTAGTCCAGTACTACCTAAATTATTTGTCTGCTACAACGGTATAAGCAAGATACAAGATTTCACAATGACGACGTATATACATAGATATTCTTTAAATATTATGCGCACTTTTTTTGTAGTAAAAAATGTGCAAAAAAGTAATGTCATATTACGCAGATTAATTTTCGTCTTGATTTGATTCTTCTAAACCTTGCCAGTAATAAATAGGCCATTAGAAAATTCTTATGACCTATTACTGGCAACATTTTATTTTTCTACTACAGACAGTTATTTTTTTTTACCTAGCCATAAATTAAAGTAACACCTAAAATTTAATATTAATAGTAAAACCACATTAAAAAAGTAAATCACAAACAGGCACATATTATTTTATCAGACACTAATTAGTTTTTAGTACTCGTACAAAATAAAAACACAAATTTAAAAATTATGAGACTTTTACTCTTTTTATTGCCATCAAAACCCACTCTATAAAGGGTACAAACACTAAATTGGATATCTTTATAAAAATTAAGGTACAATCGTCAAACACAGCGCTACAGGTAGTGCGTGAATACCGTCACCATGCCAAGCTACTATGGGTACAACTAGACACGCTGGCTGAGTTTTCATCAGCATTTATCAGCCTTAATCTCTCTGTTTGGACGACAAAATACTCGTTACTTACAAAAAAATATCTGTATTAAAACATTCGATTACATTAAATTAGACTGGATTTTTTTTACAACAGGCTCACATAAACAAAAAACTAACTAGACAATCTCACTCAAAAAGTGTCTGTGGCAAAAGTATGCCCATCGCGTCAGTTGGCAGAATTTTCATTCATAATCACGTCGCTCGCTACATGTCATAGTGACATAGCAGTATGCTCGTGCTTTTCATTTTGTACCCTTTTAATGTCGCGGGAAGGTAACATTTTTAATGAATAATTGCATGTCATATATATAACAAAAAGTCAACGTATGTGTCAAGCGACTTGGACATTTTTCGGTTGATATTTCTTCGTGATTTTGCATCTGGTTTATTATGCAAGTCTACAATATTTGTGGTGGAAATTAGACCTCGTTTAAGGAACGACGTACAATGGTACTTTGTACATAAAATACTAAGTTGGATGCAGGCTGACCTGGACAGAGATGGACATTTTTAAGGCCTATGCTCAGAAGAAGACATTGCCTGATTAATTATTTTATTTGACTTAGTGTGGGAGTTCTTTGCTGAAATGTTTGCTAAAGGATTTTTTTCTTAAATATGTGAATAGCCCGGTCACTTCACTTCACATGAGCTGGATTCATGAATTCTGAACCTTATTCGTTGGGCAAACAGATGAAAACCAATTAAAATATTGGAAGTGCTATATCCGATTAAAGATAAAAGGAAACCTTATCAATATTTTATTGGGTTAAGCTTTACAGTGAATATGTCGCAGCCATCTGGTTAAGCTAGACATCCAATTGGACGCCTAGGCCATACTTAAGCGCCAGCAACAAAATATATGCCTAGGCTGATAGGGGTTGTCCATTAATCACGTGAGGCTCGAAAGGGGGAGGAGGGGTTTTTATAAAAATCACGAAAATAACACAAGGGGGAGGGGGGTGTAGTGAGATATCACGTGTATTTACCTAGTGTAGACATTTTTATCATGGTCCCTAATTTCAGAATAAAATAAAATTATTGTTTATACCTGTATTTAAAGGTAATATTTTGAAACTCTTACAATTCTTTGTAGGTATTAAAGATATACGTGATGTTGAGAAGGGAGGGGGGAGGTAGACTTAAACCTCACTACGTATCACAAAGGGGAGGGGGGGCTTATAAAATGCAAAAAAGATCACGTGATTAATGGACGGCCCCATAGTTGTTTGAACTAAAATCACTCAATGCTTAACAAATTTGCCCTATAGAAATGACTGATCAATGCTCAGCCAAGTGATTCAAATTTAGTTCTGCTTTTTTTCCACATCAGCGCTAGTAGTCATCAAAATAAATATGACACCAGCAGAGTAAACAGTGAATGTTATGGTTTATTATCTCTTGCTTTTGTAAAATATTATAAGTAAAATTGAAGTGGTGGTCAAAATAATTATTAACCATGAAAGTGCCAAATAAAAGAAACGTTACGGTTAACGACATGGCTAGTTCTTCAGCCATTTAATTGAATAGCGGCGATTAATGAACGGCCTAGGCGTGCAATTAGATGGCTTATTTAACCACATGGCTGCGACATATACACTGAATGCGCTCTGAATGTTTAGCAGTGACTTACGATGTTTGTGTAACCTTAACATTTCCTACAGATCTTGGTTTTGGCAACGTCCGATACAAATACGACATTTTGGCAAAACATTAACATAATTTGCAGATGTTATTTAGGTATCATTTTGTTTGCGCTGAATATCCAGAGGTGTGTAATATTACAAAACTGAATCTTTGATTGCAATTAGAAATATTTTATTATTATCATGAAAGAAATATTTATTAATCCAAAACGCCGTTAAACTTAATACAGTTTTTTTGTTTAACATACAAAGGAGTCCATAACGACTTATTATTACCTATAATTATTGTTAAGGAGTACCAAATACGTATCGCATAAATAAACTAATATAATATTTAGAGTATTTTGTCGTCACAAACAGAGAAACAAAGGCGTCAACCCTGTATAAGGCAAATCAAAACTTCTGCTTTTGACCTTTAAACCTTGAATGAATGTTCAATATGTAGTGACGAAAAAGCTCTTTACAACAAAATTTCCCCAGGTGGCATTAGGTATGTAGATGATGGAATTATTCTTGTTAATATTTTTAAGTTACATTTTCTAGGAGAAAAAATGTGGGCACTTAAAAAATTCTGACATAAGCATATAACCCATACAAATATGTAGCAATGTCTACGCTCGCCAATTCCCGAAAGTTGCCACAAAGGTCATCTGCACCCAAAACTGGTAAAAAACAAAAAGCTCCAATTTCAGGGTACAAAAGGCCCCAATACAAAATGCCTTATACAGGGTTAAGGGTACAAATGTACCGCGGCCCGCGCTAGCTGTCCCACGACGCGCTGCATGGCGCGCTCGGTCTCGGCGAGGCGGGCGCGTAACGCCTCCAACTCCTCGTCCCCTGAGTTTCACAGTGGGTACAGTAATATCACTTAGTTTCACTATGGGTACAGTAATATCTCTACGTTTCACAGTAGGTAACTGAAACATCCTCAAGTTTTCAACACAGTGGATATAGTGCATATATCGAATGTGCACTCTATATATGCAAATAAACAGTGCATACCCTGTGCGTCCAGACACCCGAAAAATCGCAAACATATTTAATGATTTCCACTTATTCGCCCATTTATCTCTACAAATTTTAAACCAGAGGTAATCTGCTGTCTTGTTTTTCCAATTAGTGTCTCTCACTTTGCATACCCTACTCATAATTTCTGTGCACGTACTAGGTATAGTAATATTGTTAAGTTTCAGTGGGTACAGTATTATATGAAAGCTTCAAGGTGGACCCAGGAATATCCCTTATTTTCTAAATTTTTACAGTTTTACCCCTAAGTTTCACAGTGCACCCAATAATCTGCCTAAGTTTCATAGTGGGAACAGCAATATCCCTAAACTCCACTTCCTCCAACTCCTTCCTAGGTACACTTGACAGCAAAGGTATAACCTTAGCAGCGGGTACAATTATATTTATAAGTTTCATAGTGGGTACAATAATATCTGAAAGTTTCACAAAGGGTACAGTAATATCCCATAGTTTCATAGTGGCTCCCATTAATCTCTAACCTGTTTAACACGATTGTTAATTAATTTGTCATTACAATTTCTCTGTACTTTCAGAAAATGTTTATTTATACATAACATGGTTTAGCAAAGGATTTGGAGGGTTTACCTAATATATATGCTAATGGCTCATTATTATTTCTACAGGTGAGTTTCCTTTTTATATAGGCATAATTATATTCCTTGGCTTTAGATATAAGTATATATATATTGACTCGTATTCCAAACGCACAGTTTTTGTATCCAAATAGGGTTTCCAATATTTAACAAATATTACTGGTAGAAAATATTATGTACGAAAACTGTATTTAAATTGCATATTTCCAATTGCAATTTATGTACAGCAGCTTACTATGCAAATTCAAAAATAAAATATTTATGCGATAATACACCATACCTCTTTGCTAATAAAGTCTATATTCGCTAAAACGTTGGCATTCTTTTAAGTCCCGCCTTAAGTAGTCTGTTGGCAACAATTTTGCATTACTTGCACTTTTGTGACATAATGCAGGGGCTCATTCTGACGCTAGTACAGTCAAACGAAATCAAAGATATTTTTTTACTTGACAGTACCTAAATAATAAGTGTTACAGTAAAGTGTTTGATGGTGATTTATTAAAGTATAAACCAACCGAATAAGTTGCCTTTTCTTAAGGAATAAGGTTAAAAAAATTGCTTACTTTCGCCATACTTTTGTTGGCTAAAACGTTCAATTTTGGTTACTTTGACTGTTATTTTCATATTAATTTATTCTAAAAATCAGGCTTACATCTCACATCATATCACGCAGTGAGATAATACATTATGGACACTTCATAAGAGGTAAACAATAAACAACGCATTACTTACTTATACTTTACTTACTTATAAAGTATAAGTAACTTACTTTTAATGCATAGAAAACATATATCGACTAGAAATATTAGTCTTCCTCAACAGGCCAAACCACTGAAGCGCTTTTTTCAAAGCATCAAAACTCATATTTTTAGTTTAGTATTTTTAATTGTTTTTTATTATATTTTTGTATATTTTTTGACGTTCATAAGTGCTTTTTGTAAGCCTAATTTGAATAAAGAATTTTGAATTTTTTGTCATGCAATTTTTACCCCTGCCCCAAGTGGGAACTAAGCAAAGCCAAGCGCTTTGCTTAGTGTCAAAATCACAACCAAACACTTTATTTCCTTTAAAATTATGTGCACATAATTTTCATTTCGAAACATAAATAGTTAGCAAGATCTAAAGACCTAGTTATTAACATTTTCAACAAAATGTGCACACTATTAAAAACAACTGATAACAGTCCAAACCGTTAAACTCTAGTTATTTGGAAACATTAACGGATAACCTTGATAAGTTTAATCAATAAATACATAATATTATTAATTCCTGTTATTAATTGAAACTACACCACACCAAACATAACGCATGTACTCACTTGTATCTCTCTCCTTAGGGCCTGCGTGCGCAAGATATGAAATCAGTAATAATTTTAACAGTCATCGTCTGCCTATGTCCACTGCAGGGCACAGGCCTTCCCTACTCGCTATGGAGAGATTGGGCCGCCACCACGAGGGCCCAATGCGGATCGGTGGGCGTTAACGACTACCATCGTAAAATTGTAGCTTTGATAGACGGCCTAACGTGCCCTCCGAGGCACGGTATTCTCTTTCTTTTCAGACAATCAGGTGATTCCAACGGGCAATCCGCACTGGGCCCGCGTGGACGACTAAGGCCATTTCACCCTATACGGATAGTGTGAATAGGCCTTAGTCACTTCCTCGGTGGGAACATATGAGCTGAGGAGGTGATACAGCTTGCAATATTGAAACCAAACTGAGAAAAATCACACGAAATGTCGTTTCCCCGCGGGATTCGAACCCATGAATTCGGGTTACGCAGCGATCTAAGCCGAAAGTGCCCTGCGTAAAGGCCTGTGCCCCATCAGACGGGACAGACCTTGTGAGGGGCCTTCATGCAGAGGCCCAGGCATGACGGCCTAAGTTTTGCAGTGGGACGCTCACTAATGATAAGGAAGCTTTTGTTGTTCTTGTGTTTAAGAATATCCTTACCCAGCTTATCGGGAGTGGTCCTGGAGTCATCCCTGAAGACGCGCCGCCTGAACTGAGGGTCCGGGGAGACCGGCTCATATGGCGAGGAGCCCGTACGCTTGAACAGGATCTGCGGATCATCACACAATCACACTTTTTAGTTTGGGGCCAGATGGCGCTGTGTGAATGTCAGTTGATTTTTATTTAAATAAATATCCACTGACATTCACTCAGCGCCATCTAGCCCCAAGTTAAGCGTGAAGCCTGTATTATGGGTACTAAACGTATAAACACTATAAACATTTTTTTTTGTAAATTCATACATATTATACATAGAAAACACCCAGACTATTACAAACAGACATGTTCACGCACACAAATGTTTGTACTGCCCGGGGATCGAACCCGGAACCCTTGGTGTTGCAGCCGACCTCTCAACCAAATGGGTCGTCAAATTATTTATTGTACATTATGAGTGGACTATACGACCGATTGATAAGCGTAATCGCCACTCATTGATACTCCGTAGGGGATACGAGTGCGTTGCCAACCTAAGAAATCTTGAAAAAATATGTAAAGCCTATACTATTCACTCGAATATTTTTTTACTGAAGAGAATGAGAGATGTGTGTTATTGGTGTTTTTGGTTCGATTGGCAATGTATGTTTATTTAATTAAATACTTTGTTAGATTTTCTTTAACGTCATCTTTCTTTTGTTTTATATACCATATTTCATTTGGGGTAAGCGTGTTTTGGAATGGAGACCTCGTCTTGGAAAGCGTAGCGTGAGGCAACCTCCGGAAAGATGGAGTGATGACATCCATAGAGCGGCCGGTAATAGTTGGCAACGATAAAACAGGGGACAGAGATCTGTGGCGTGCTAGGAAAGGCCTATGTTCACTATTGGACAGGAGTGGGCTGAAGATGATCAATATTTAATTGTAAGTTGGTATAATATGCACATGACCTTGATAAAGGTTTATTTGCATTGTTTAACATCTCTATGTCCACGTTTTTATGTACTGTATGCTGCAAACAATGATATTCTGTATATATAAAGGTAGATACGCCATCCTTGCCTCAAAAAACGAACCGCCAAAGAGAGTACAGTTGGTTTTGTTAAGGTAAATGTACGCTCATTCGAAATATGTTTGTGTGCTGTAACTTCATTCGGAACACTTTTCTATTGTTTTGTGACCATATTACGAATGTATACTTTTTTATACCATTGGCTGCAAATAATGGTGATAAAATTACTTCAATAAATGTAAAAAAGAGAAGCGTCGGTGGCTCAGTGGTGTGGACTGTCGCCTTCCTACCGGGAGGGCTGAGGATCAAATCCCGACACGTACCAATGTATTTTCGAATTTTCGAAAACATATGAACGTTATCCGACGCTCTTACGGTGAAGGAAAACATCGTGAGGAAACCTGCGAAGAGATTCGAAGGTTGTGTGTGAAGTCGTCCAATCCGCACTGGTCCCGTGTGGACGACTAAGGCCTAATCACCCTATACGGGTAGGCTCGTGCCCCTCGGTGGGGACGTTTAATGAGCTGATGATGAAAAAAGAAGAAGTACCGCAATGCCTGTCGTAAAATCGGGGTGATCTAAGCCTACGATAGTTTGAAGACAGATTTTTATTTACCGACCTTGCTCAGCGTGTAGACGAAGAAGACTATGATGCAGATGGTGTATATAGGCATCACGAAGCCCATCGAGGACTTGGGGGCGGGCACAGGGCCGCCGGGGGAGCCCAGCGGTGGCCTCATGCCTGGGATCGGCGGGGGCTGTTGACGAAAATATAATCGTTAATTTAAACCAACAATTTATATAACACAATAAATAAATATAAATATCCACTGACATTCATACAGCGCCATCTGGCCCCAAATTAAGCGTGAAGCCTGTATTATGGGTACTAAACAACAGATAAACATCCCTATATACATTTTTTTTTGTAAATACATACATATTATATATAGAAAACACCCAGCTCATTACAAAAAGACATGTTCATGCACACAAATGTTTGTACTGCCCGGAGATCGCACCCGGAACCCTTGGTGTTGCAGCCGACGTCTCAACCGCAACACCAAATGGGTCGTCGAAATGTGTCAAATAGAAATGTTTTGCACTTCTTTGTTTCGAGATGAGGGCACTTTTAGTAAAATTACCGTGTATTATGAGACCTAACATCTGTTATATCAGGTGTCAGGCGCAGTGCGGCATTGATGGAGAATAACTGTCCATCAGTTGTTGGTATCCATCAATGCCGCTATGTCATGGTCAGGCGTATCACTGACCATCTGGTAAGCGTCCTGACCATCCTGTACTTTTACCATAAAAAAATAAAATATTGTAACTTAACACATCATGACTGATTTTCTACGACAAAGTTAACCTAAATAATATAAAATTTTCTATTATTCAGTACATCCATCCTCCGTTAAAGGCCCGTATAGTCACGGAACAATCAGGAGAACTAATGGAGTCGTTACCAGTTTCTAGATAAGCATACGACCGTGACACAGTATAACAAAGTTTGAATGTACGTAGTTTGTACGCAAACTTAGAGTGGGTAGTAAGGCCGCCTTAGTTAAACTACTATAGATAGATACAAAGGCGGCCTTATTGCTAATAAGCAATCTCTTCCAGGCAACCATACAGTTATGAATCATTTTAAAACAGAATAGGAAGGCGGTTTAATTGCACAAAGTAAATAGTTGTCTTGTTTAAGGGCTTCCAATTTTTTGTTTTTGTTTTCCACATACATAAGCAAGTTCTTTCTTTCTTTCTTTTATAAAAATAAGGTTTGGTAATTTATTGCAGATGGTGGAAACTACCGGTTCTTTATGACTCTACCACTCGCTTTTAATAAGTAGGATCTTCCGGAAGAGCCATTTCCTACAATGACATTCTGTATACATAAAAGCAGATACGCCACCCGTGCCTCAAAAACGAATCGCCAAAGAGTATACAGTTGTAGGCTCCATGTTTAGGTAAATCTACGCTCATTCGAAATATGTGTATGTATGCTTTCGCTGTATTCGGAACACTTTTTTCAGTTGTTTTGTGAACATATCACGAATCTATACTTTTTACATCATTGATTTAGGTACTATTGTAATTAAACTAATAATTACAAACCTGAGTGTTCTTCTGCATAGATTCAGTCATGAATACTTTGGCCTAAGAATGTTAATAGAGAACTTTAACAAACGGCAAAATAATGAGCACTACTTCACCACTAAGCCACTAATGCTCTGTTTCTAATATCTTTTGAGATTTTTATTTACAAAACAGCTGTTTGTTTCTAGAATATCACACGTAAAACTTTGACAAATGTCACTACTACTTATCCGAACAACGAAGAACTAAGGAACAAACAATTCAGAAGTTTCATCACTTCTTAGAAACTCCCGATGTCGCAAGTACACTAATTGCGAAAAATCAAATAGATTTATTTCTATGGAGTGATGATGGCAGTCTCCCTGAACGTTTGAACGAAGACTAAACTCGCATATTAATATCAGTTATGAATCCTGTTTATAGCACCGTGGTTTGATGGTTTCCGGTATACATGGGAAAAGCGCACATTAGCGTTTATTTTTCTTAGTTAAAATTATAGCTTTTATTATCTGGCAACACCACAGTATACATACCTACCTTCGAACAGGAAGCCACCAATGCTCTAGTTACTATGGCTTACTAGCTGTGCCTCGAGGTGTTATCCGCGTAATAAGTTTTCCCACAGTTAAAATGGCCAATATACATTGTCATCCAATCCAGTGTCATCTAATTCCATATCAAATTATATTTAAATCAGCCGTTTAGACGTGACGAAATACTAAACATACATACTCACCAACTTTAAGCAGACTTCTCCTAAGCGTTTTTTTTTTCGAACTGACTACTGCTGTTGGCCGCAGATGGCCTTTACAGCTTCACCGGGCATTGGCGAACGCAGATTGCTCTCAGCCATATTCTTGTAAGCATCGATAGCAAAAACACAATTAAAATGTAGAAGCCCAAAAGCCAGCCACGGCGATAGCGCTGCCCGCAGCCGTCAGTAAATCCTTCAGAGAACAGCTACTTGGGCAAACAGACGACATAAGTTGAATCATCGTTTGGGCCACTCTACAAAGACAGTCCAAATCAAGACCACCCGAAAACCACCATCTGGCTAAATTGTACCTACTCCTACTTGTCAAAGTCCGAAGCCTATTTAAAGACTTCCAGGTAGGCTAAGACAATTCATTTTAGGCAGACGAGCATGCGGAAAACCTGATGATAAATAAATAAATAAATATCTACTGACATTCACACAGCGCAATCTTGCCCCAAGTTAAGAGTGAAGCCTGTTTTATGGTGACTAAACAACGGATAAACATATATATATATATTTGTAAATACATACTCGTACATATCTAGGGTTGCCAACCGTACTCTAAAATAGAGTATTGTCCTCTATATCATGTGGTCGTACTCTATAATCTATAACACTAATAAAGTACGCTAAAATACTCTTTTTTTACAAAATGTTTAGTGCACGTCCGTAATAATACGCAAAAACCTTAATCAGAATTAAAAAGTCCACTATTTACAAAAATGGTTTTAGTAATGATAACTGGCTGTATTCACTAAATACAATATCTTGAAAGACTACTGTTGAATTTAATCATTTAGAACAAATTATAGAAGGAAAACTTAATTTAAAAAGACTAAACATAGACATGGATACTTTATATTCAGAAGTATCAATTTTAAAATTGCTCGAAGCCGAATTGTTTAATAACGCAGACTTTATACAACAATGCACCGCTGAAAAATGGCAATATATTTTTAAAAAATGTCCTCAAGAATATGATTGTTTAAAAAAAAATATTAGCTATATACTCTCTGTTCCCGCCACTTCAGCATTTACAGAAAGAGTCTTTTCGGTCATGAATGTAAAGTGGCGAGAAGAGAGAAACAGAGCTTCATTGAATTTAATCAAAAATTAGCTCTTGATATATATAAATTTAGAGTTAGAATGTTTAGACTCATTCAATACCTTTAAAAATAATGAAAATTTGTTATGTGCCGCAAGAAGTACTAAAAAATACCTTTTTAAAAGATAAAAATAAATGATACTCTTTTTTATAAGTGCATACTCTTTTTACCTCCTTTAAAATCAGATATACTTTATTTCTGCTAAAAAAAGTTGGCAACCCTATACATATCATACATAGAAAACACCCAGACAATTACAAACAGACATGTTCATGCACACAAATGTTTGTACTGCCCGGGGATCGCACCCGGAACCCTTGGTATAGTTGCCGACGTCTCAACCATTATACCAAATGGGCCGTCAATGAAATATAACACGATAAACTTGTGATAAAAATGTGATATCACAATTTAAATGATATAGTCGCCAGAGCATATGTTCATGCTCACAAATGTTTATAATGCCCGGGGATCGAACCCGGAACCCTTAGTGTTGCAGTCGACGTCTCGACCGCAACACCAAATGGGTCGTCAAATGACAAACTCTACTCATTAACATCCACAACGTTAAGAGTACAGCCAAGCCGCTACCTGTTCTACTTTTCTGACTACTGTTGTGAGCCGCAGATGTCCTTAACAGCTTCATTGGGCAATTGGGGCAAGCGCAGAGTGACAAATTCGTTTTATTATTATTAAAAAAAGTTCCTTTTAGCGTCAGCCATTTTGCTCATAGTGGATACTTAATGTGTGCGTACGTTGCACACATGCACACACGTCACCGAAATAGCGCGGCGAGATGCGCGGGAGTGTCGCCCGCAGTGTGTCTAGGCCGTTGCCAATGCCAGCGAACTTGATTTGTCGACTCTTTTTCTAGACTCTATTTAGGCTATCTGAGCCCGGATTCTGTTTAAGAGCTTTTGATAAGGAGTCTGACAAAGATAGGTTTCTGTCTATGGGGTCAACATCGAGACATAAAATAGGTAGTTTTTGCAGTAACGTTATCTAAGTACTAGTGTCGAAGATTGATAAACTATCGATATTATCGACACTATCGGTGTTGTCTATTACCAAAAGTATTGATACTATCGACTGAAAATAGTTGATCGTCTGTATTCTTTTGTATGCCTAAGAGGCGGGACAGTGTTTCTACTGTTATTTCTAAATGTAAACATCTCTTTTTTTTCTGTGATTCACAATAAACAAAATTTTATTTGATTTGATCTTAGGCCTATCGAAAGTGTAGTATAGATGATTTTCAATGTCAACTATCTATAGTTCAGCGACTCTGGATTTAAGAGAGACGACCTAGCAGCTTAAATAAACAGTAAACTTACTGGCTACTCGTCTGCCCATCGCGTCACTTGGATAGAATATTCATTCATAATCACGTCACTCGCTACATGTAGGTACTACATGGTAGTGTGCTCGTGCTTTTTATTTTTAACTCTTTCAATGACGCGTTATGATCAAAATTAAAATGAATAATTTAATGTTTTCAATATAACTGTACTTGTCATGGGGCTCGGACATTTTTTGGTTGACTTTTCTTCGTGACAGTTTATTTTACTGTCGATCTAAGCCTAGCAGTTAACGCGTTTAATGATCGTAGAAGTTAAGCAAGCACCGCAACAGTCGACACAATGAAATATATTGTTAACGGAATAATATTATCTCGAGTGTCAGAGGCAAGTTTCCTTCAGTAAATGCCGCAGTCAGCGAAAACTATCGATGACATGCTAATAACGTGGAAATAACAACGTTAAGTGTACGAGCACGGTTTTCAACTTTTTAAATTTAGCCTTACATAAAGCCATTTTTGTTCTGGGCAAGCCAACATCAGGTGAAGAAATTGACCGTGCCGGTTATTATAATAATCATAATGGGCTACATTTTATTTATTTTAAAATGCTTTACTATACATCGACATATCTTGAGAATATGAACTATTTGGTACATCGGACACCAACTCTATGAGAGTTCGAAAATACGCCGAAATACTTCGAGAAACGGTAGGAGGTAGTGCCTTTGCGCTTAGCTTGGCAAGTCTCGGCGGGGACACTATCATGCCCCCTGATAAGCTACTGTTATCAGTAACGGTCCTGTTTGTAACGGGAAGTCGACAATTGACTGCTAGGGATCGGTCTACGAGGAAGCATTAGGTCTTCGTTCAGTAGTGGTCGTATTAGGCTGTAATGATGATGATGTTATACACCTATACTAAATCACGACCAGTTAATGCTGGGAAACGGCTCCCTAATGGACTGAAGCCCAAATCCGCTTCCCGGATACATAGGATACGCTGCATCTCGTATGACCTGACACATCAGCTGCAATGGACGCTACTGGTTACGTCACCAGTTAAACCGATAGGGTTGCTACTCTTTCAGCCAACGGAAGGTTTCTAGAACATGCGATTTCCTATGCGGTATAATGGTTGAGAAGCCGGCTATGGCACTAAGGTTTCAAGGTTCGATCCCCGTGCAGTAGGTACAAGTATTTGTGTGTGACCAATATAAACATGTTTTTCTTTGTATTGGTCTTAGTGATACAGAGAATGTGTTTATTTTTAAAAAAGTACACTGACGTACTTTTTTTAAAAATAAACACGTGTCCTTTGTTAAGTTACTCCAAGTTATAGGCATAGATGTTTGTGGATATTACTTAAACTATTTGTCATAACATTCGGTGAAAGTGGTTTCGATCTCAAAAATCAGTACACGTTAGTGAGCCCTTTAAATAAATAAATAATATTCAATAAAAATGTTCAGCTCTTATTTGAGAGTGGACAACCCTACAATATACGGGATCTGGTGAACGGATGACACATATCCGTCAATCGTGAATTATATTTGTACTATTTGGAAGTAACTAATCTTTCCATCGGACATTGTTTTCCTTTATACACTGTCGCCTCTTTTTCAAATTATAGCACACGATATATTCATAAAAGCGTTTCCGAGTAAAGCCCACGCCTAGTTCAGCGGAGCGTAAGACGCCCTCCGCCAGCTGTACCAAAGACTTGCAAGCACTCGCAGATGGAGGCTGGATGAGGAGAGCGTAGGATCGGGAAATGAGGAGCAAAATAGGGGAGACTTATAGTCAGCAGTGGACGGCAATTGGTTGATAAGAGGGAAGGAAATTATATTCACAAACGGGGGTCTCGGATTCGATTGTTATACACATGAAAGTAGCTTTGTGGATTCTTTCCCAGATTGATTGGGACACTGCAGTCTCGATCCTTTGATTGTTTGGAGATAATGATTTCGTGGTTCGGTGGGTGCGTTAAGCCGTCATTCCGAAATACGCATTAGGCTCGCGTAGTATTTTTAGGCCCAGATCTCGCCATATCCATGGTGTGCTATCCTGGGCTCTATAGTGAGACGTTATAGGCATTAATATTCATAAAAAGCGAGGATATTTTTCATTGGCGTTTACCCAAAGCTTAATTATAATGTTGTGTACATGGTTAAAACCTCTGAACCATAAAGTCTATGGAAGCGGTGCATTTGACAATTTACATAGATTTCTTTGATGCCAGAATGTGGCAAATTCGCCATTTGTGAGTTACATTTTGAGTGACAGTTGAGTAAAGAAATAGTGCTTTTTTACAAAATCTCTGAATTATCCCGATTATTTTGTGAAAAAACTCAAAGAAAGCTCAAGTTGGTGTGCTAAAAGGTGCCTGCATGTTGTATTATGGGATTCAGTACTAATTTAAGGAAGAAACAACCAGATTTATCTTTACATCGGTAAGATCTGAATTTTACTTCGAAATAAGCTTGATTTCTGAATCTAGACGACTTTGATTTTTAAGAATGATCCATTATAATAGGTTCTATTAAATTAACTCTCTACTTTTCAGTATTTTCTCTTTTTCCCGTAGAAAAAAATAGGGAGTATTCTTGTATGAAGAATAGTGCTGTGGCAGTGTCGATATTTTTTGTTGATGATTTTTTTATACTTAATTTCATTTTGTCACTTCTGAAGAATTACAGTGTTGATTTTACTTTTAGATTGCTTTACACTATAGCAAAACGGCAGGCATGGATTGATACCATTGGTGTGGAAAATATTGATATGTCAAAAAAAGATGTTAGTTACCACCTCAACACAACAAATTTACCCTTAAAGAAACTGGAGTCTGATCATTATCGAGGTGTTTGAGATGTGGGTAGTCAATAGTTTCACCGAATTTATTTCACTTATTTTTGATATTGAATTACAGTTATATTCGAAATCATAGTTTCTTCATTCATTTCAGTCATTTAGAATAGAATGGAACCTGTGCCTATGAATACAGCATTTTGTCTGCGACAAAACAGGAGAATATAAAATCGTTTTTAAGGGTATTTAATAGGATTGAGCAGTAAATTGATAGAATCAGTCCCATTTTTTAAAGTTTGTATTCAAGTCCAAATGTATTCAGTTTATTTATAAACAAATTACACACTTTGCGAATATTTATTTTTATATTGTTATTTTACGGATATTTCGAAGACTTCTTTGCAAGTCCATTAAATGATATTATCAAAAGAAACCGAAAAACAATGTGAGATGGAATCGCGTCATAAACCGTTTGGTGTGTTTCATTTCGTATGAAAGAGATGAGCTAAAATAGAAAATTTATGTATACTATTTGATTCCCTAAACAAAATGAGTTTTATTTACAGGTTTGTTACGCCATGGGCCACCAAGGGAATCGATGATCGTGCGCCGTCCCCAATTTTCATACGAAATACGGATTGCGGCAATCGACCGCCCAAGGAGCCGACTCAGCACAGGTGCATCGCCGGCCCGACCACCGCGCCGCGGAACTTAGCAAGATCACTCTGTTTCTAATATCGAACATTGTCGCGTCTCAATTAATTGTAATTTCTTTTATTTTAGTAAATTAATTATAAGTAAATTCGTTTTCTTGGAATCTCCACAATCATATTAAAATAAAATGCTGTTTGTTGGTAGTCTTATACAGAAATCGAAACATGCACTATGTGTCTGTTATTCTATATCAACCGTCTGGTGATTGATGGAGTGAAAATTGTTTCGTCTGGTGATTGGTGGAATGAATATTTATGTTTACAATGAGGCGTAAGTGACAAACACTAGTCGTCTTTTTTATTCTGAATGTTTTTGTTATGCCAACACTTTCACATTGTTTAGCAAGTAGTGAAATGTACGCAAAATATATAAATGTGTATGTGTGTGCTACTGCATTCGGAACAGTTTCTCGGTTATTTTGTGAGCATATAACGTAAAGATCAATACTGTATTAATCATTGTTTACAACGAATATGTTTTTTGTTTACTTCTCCATAATTACTTTCCATAGAACAATGATTCATCTATCTATATGTCACTGTAAAAGTCGGAAGTGCGATAAGGCATACTAACACATTTTTGTCATCCGACTGAGATATGGCGGTGCACGGTCGAAACCTACGAATTTCACTCAAAAAGAAGCTTCAAATATTTACTTATAGAACATATCAGTGCAGTACCTACCTAATTGGAAACTTATCGATATTATGAGGTGCCATCCCTAATAAAATCCGCCATTTGCGACTTGCAGCTTTTGAAAACCGACACGACTTTGTCATAGTTATAACATGTCTTCTTATATCACTGTCTATGGTTAAAACTCTACACAGATCATCCGGCCGTTCAAAATGGCAATTTACATGACAAATAGTCGGTCGGTTTCGGTGTTTTCTATACAAATGTTAATTGGTAGGCACATGATGGTAAACTCCTCGTTTTCAAGAGTTAACGACAACGCAAATAATGCTACGACTATCACTTAAGCTAGTGTTTTAAATTATACTTTTCCGCAATGATGTAAAAAAGTATGGATTCGTGATATGCTTACAAAACAATCGAAAAAAGTGTTCCGAATACAGTGACAGCACATACACATTTCGAATTTTGAACACATTTAACTGAACAAAAGAGTACGAACTGTACTCTCTCCGGCGGTTCGTTTTTGAGGCACGGATGGCGTATCTACATTGCTTTTCTGACAGACGTTGATTTGCCCTATTTGTACTATTTTTTATGTACTATTTATTATTATACCATTGTAATTGAAATTGGCAGTCGCCGCCCACGAACATTTGCAAGACCAAAGGTCCCAGAAATGCGTTGCCGGCCCTTTAAAGTGTGCGCTCTTTTTAAGGACGCAAGGTCGTATCGCTTCGGAAACGTTTCCCGTGGAAATTCATACCATCATTTTGTCGTATGTGGCAGAAAATGTCGACAATCAAACTGTGGATTTCTTCTTATATGAATAGAACATTTTTTTATAGATGCCTGGAAGGAAGTTATTATAGAGTAATTGACCTCTTGAAGAATTTATTTCGTTATATTCAGAAAATATGTGGTATTTAGAGAGTGACTGAGATGACATACCAAACAGTGCGTCTTTGTTTTTCTTGTTGTAAAATAGCCATACAAATTTAAGTTTTCTAAACTACTTATGGCGGCTTAGGTAATATAATGTCAATGCCTTCATCATCATCAGCTCATTAAACGTCCCCACCGAGGGGCACGAGCCTACCCGTATAGGGTGATTAGGCCTTAGTCGTCCACGCGGGCCCAGTGCGGATTGGACGACTTCACACACAACCTTCGAATCTCTTCGTAGGCGTGCATGAAGGTTTCCTCACGATGTTTTACTTCACCGTAAGAGCGTCGGATAACGTACATATATTTTCGAAAATTCGAAAACACATTGGTACGTGTCGGGATTTGAACCTCAGCCCTCCTGGTAGGAAGGCGACAGTCCACACCACTGAGCACAATGCCTTAGTCTTGGGAAATTTCATCAGTAATTTTATTAAGATGATCAGATGTGTACCAGACAGCAATACCGAGCACATGTGATTTAAGCGTCAAAAAGACAATGGCCCAGTGAACCGACAACACGTTTTGGCCGGGCTTCAAATAACACATAAATAGATTAATGATTCTTGTTACATGTATCGATTCATATAAGCATTCCCAAAGGGTTATTTACGTTACGTTTATATACCAGCTGTATTGAAATATACTGCTGCAATTGTGTAATCGGTAGTACCTAGAATTGATACTCAATTGGTTTTCTAAATTTTCAAAAAAGTCCAGGGTTTCACTGGATTTAAGTATCTTAGCATGCTTCTTGTGTCAGAATAGTCGTAGGAGTAAGAGGACATTTTGTTTTTTTTCTGATATTGTTATACTCCTGCTTCCTGTTTCATTTCTAATGTGGCCAGTTTACAAAACTTTCTGCTCACATCTGAACAAGGTAAAGGCGAACTTGAAACAAGTCTGGATCACCATGCACGTTAAGAGTACTCCACCAACTGCATTGATGAAGATATAGTTAAACAGTGGACAGTCTGATTTACCAATAATCACAAAAGCTCCAAGGAATTGTGGCTGAAGCTTGAAGCTTAGTTGAGTTTAGTAACTACATACACATGACGACCCATTTGGTGTAGCGGTTGAGAGGTCGACTGCAATATTAAGGGTTCCGGGTTCGATCCCCGGGCAGTACAAACATTTGTGTGCATGAACTGTCTGTTTGTAATGATCTGGGTGGTTTCTATGTATTTACAAAAAAAATGTATATAAGTATGTTTATCCGTTGTTTAGTACCCATAATACAGGCTTCACGCTTAACTTGGGGCTAGATGGCGCTGTGTGAATGTCAGTGGATATTTATTTGGATATTTATTTATTTACATACTTTAAGATCTTACTAACGGAACACTAACATATTTATGGAGCTGGTAGGTATTTGCTTTACAATTGTACAGATGAGCATAAGGCGTTGCACTTGCTGCGCACATGAAGACTCGCAAGTTAATAAACATATTGATGTCCAGAAGCATAATATCGTATTGAACTGGAGGTTTCCGACCTCACCCCAAAAGTCCAGTTTGTCGTTTCCTATTCGCTGGTGCCTTCCAAGATTAATCTCTAAAATTTCACAGCTGCAAACTTTAGAATTTCTTTCAATGGGCTAGTCCCATTGGCTGGGTGGGTCCCACTATAAGTATCTCTTCGATAAAATTAGGAATAATTCGAACATAACTGTTGAAAACAAGGGTCGAAAACCCATTTGTTGTTGCGACAGGCAATACTATTACTGTAAAATTTTTAAATTTAGTCAACGTGTGTGTGATCAATTGTTCCATCGAGCACATACTCGTATAGAAAGAGTCGCAATGATGTCATGCTCATTATTTCGGGGCGGCGTGATCTTGACGCGCATGCGCATGTGTGACGTGGCTGTTATCATTTGCCCGAATAGCGGTGACGTAAGCGATAAACACCAGAAGTAACTGGGACGTCTGAGATATTCTAGGTTTTATTTTAAGAATCACATAAGTAGTTGCAATTTTGCTTTGCTTTTCAGAACATACTCGTATTATACCTAGGTGGTAGACTAGATACCGGTCTAGGTAGGTACCACCACAGGGATGAGGGCACTGTAGCTAGTAAAATAACTGGCCATATGAGACCTAACATTTGTCATCTCGGGTGTCGGGCGCAGTGCAGCATTGATGGAGAATAATAACTTTATATCAGTTGTTATTCTCCTTCAGTGACACTCTGTCATGGTTGAGCGTATCACTTACCACCAGGTGAGCAAACTGACCCCGCTATTCATCTAAAAAATAAAAAGCATTTCAGGGTCTTTCTCAAAAAAGTGTGAAGTACTATAAACGATGCCATTACGAATTTTCCCCGCAACTCTTCGCAAGCCACGCCCACAGTCACACGGCCTACTGACCTTGATCTCCTGTTCATAGTACACCGAGAGGGGGGGAGGACCGTACCCGTGCGTGCGGCGGCATGGTGACCGCGCGAGCCGGGGCGGGCGCCCCGGGCGGGATCGCACGCCCTCGCTCGCGCAGTGCTGGATGCGGGCCTGTACGCGTCGGTGGACGCTCTTGCTTCACTCCTGTGGGACGTATTCAATCCTTAACCTTTTTAACACCGGAATATTAGACACAATGAAAAAACTATTGTTTCTGACGCCAAGTATCATTGGCGTTCAAATGGTTAAATACGCAAATTTATGCTTTTGACCGTCCCTTAATGGTCGAGGCCTTGCAGCTTTCTTTACGAGGTTACCGGAGACACAAATTGCTCATCCCCTCTCCTTTTCCCAATTTTCCTCTTTCTTTCAAAAGTTGGCAACACCTTTGATCCGTCGTAGTAGCGAGAGCCCAGGGTCGTTATATCACTGACCATCAGGTAAATCTTCTCGTTTGCCTACGCATGAAACATAAATTTAAAAATACTGGGCGGGACCTTGACAAAGAGAATTATAGGCCGGTTTTCAAACAAGATAATTTTCCAGTTAGGCTCACTCCCAATTAGATGAACCGAGGATCTGTTTAAGGTGGCAAGTAGCAGATAGACGTCGATCACGGATCGGTCCGAATAAAACTCATTAATGGAGTTCTTTTATCAACAGTGGACATTGGCTGCAATGATTATGATTAAAATACGTTGATTCATAAAATAAACAAGTTTAATATCGAAGTAATTCAAGCAATGTGAATAAATATTAGAAATTATAAGTATTGATAGGAAATATTGAGCAGACCTCTTCCAACATTTCCATAACGAAGTCTACCTTATACAATTCAGCATCAAGCATAGTCATCTGCTTTAAGCCATGCCTCTAATATTTATAGCCACAACCCTTTTGCACATTTCCAAGACTTAACCAAATGCCTTCAGGGTGTTGTTGGGTTCCCCATGGAATATGCAATGCTTCTAGTATGAACGAAGAGGCAAGAATATAATAATTTGGCTCCTGCTTTAGGATAAGAGCAGCCTCAATGCTCAACAAAGTGCGTGGGTGTCCCGACACAATTCTGAGGGCCGTAGCAAATATGATGAAGTAATAAACACTACGTCACAATTTGGATGTAATTTGAATCTGATTACCACAATTGGGCATGGATTAAGACAAATTAGACATTCGTTAACTGAAATTAACAACAATTATTATTAGTATTGAACAAAACATATAAGTCATACATGGTTATTAGTGTTAATAGAACCCCTTATATAATTATGTATGAAATAATAGTTATATGGTTAGAATGTACTAAACAAGTAAGATACAGTTAAAAGTAATAGCATATTCTTATAAATTAATTTAAATCAATTGAATTCCGAAAAAACTTCAACTGTTAATATTAATCGTAGTTGTTTGGGAATCGAGACACATACATTTTATCTACGCGTACCTACTACATATAATAAAAATAAACGTCTATGCTCCTAATCTTCCCGTAGATATGCTGTGCGCGCAAACTGTGCCATGCGGTGGGATGTTACTCTTCATCCCCACCGAGGGGCACGGGCCTACCCGTATAGGACTTAGTCGTCCACACAGGCCTAGTGCCTGGAAGACTTCACGCACAACCTTAGAATCGCTTCGTAGGCATGCGCAGGTTTACTCACAATATTTTCCTTCACCGTAAGAGCGTCAGATAAACGTACATGTAATTTGGAAAAATAGAAAAGTAGATACGTGGTAATTTGATTATATCATACTAGTACAATTGGTCGCAAAATAGCACTTAGAAGTCGAGTAATAGTAGTTAGAGTAGTATTAGAAAATTCGAACTAAAATAAAGACGCACTAGTTTCTGGTAACAATGACGTAAGTGGTTGGTTTCTATCATTTTCATCAATTCCTTAGGGAATTAGGTTAAATCATGATTTATACGGGTAAACGATAAGACAATTATGATTTTATTTAAAATTCTTTGTGTCGACCTCCATAAGTAATAAATAAATTACTCCTTTAATTCAATTAAATTCACTTAATCACAAATTTCAACATATTCCTGCAACATATAAATAGTTATAGTTCCTAATTTAGCTTTCGAGGGCTGCGGTGAGTCAGCGCCACAGACATCAGAATATACATTAGACTGGACAAGCCGCCAAGTTTATAGGCAGTCCAAGTGCCGCAATTTCTTTTCGGTTCTTACCTGTGAAAAGTTATTATTATATTTCTTGGTAAATTTACTGATTCATTACGATGATGGCATGTTACAATTGCACAGGATGGCATTTTGGAAAAAAACGTTAATTTCTTCTAATATTCGTGCGTCTTGACTCGTCTCACAAAGCGTAAACTGGTAGCCAGTGTATGCTCGTTGAGCTTACAGTTGTGGCACTTTAAACGCGGCTTGCCCATCTCCTGTATTGGGAAATCTGTGGTCAGCGCGCATCTGATTGACAACCATTTGCATAACAAGTTGCTATGAAAGTAACATATCATTTGAATGTTAAGTTTACGTACAGTTGCTTGGACAATTTAAGTACATTTGAAAAAAGTTCGGAGAGCGTCGGTGGTTCACTGGTGTGGACTGTTGCCTTCCAATCTGGAGGGCGCAGCAAAACCAGCCACATACCAATGTATTATGAAAGTTTCAGAATTATATGTACGTTTATCCGCTCTTACGGTGAAGGAAAACATCGCGAGGGAACCTGCGCACGCCTGCGAAGAGATTCAAAGGTTGTGCGTGAAGTCGGCCGATCCGCACTGGGCCCGCGTGGACGACTAAGGCCTATACCATTTACGGGCAGGTTCGTGCCCCTTGGTGGGGACGTATCATGAGCTGATTACTGAAAATTAATTATAATAAAATATGCTGCTTATCAAACCTTTACAGAGGTCTATGAGGCTGAAACTGGCAGAAAAATTGTAGCAGAAAAAACGCGATAGCCACGGACGAAATAAGACTTGGTCTCGAAAAATTACTGTTTTCTATAAAATTTGTTTAATCTTAACGATTTACACGATGCTGTCAAAAAACAAAAACGAAATCATCCTTTTTAGGACCCAAGTCTTTTTTCGTCCATGACCATCGCATTTTTTTCTGCCCGTTTCAGGTTCATGAGAGGTCTATGACAAACTAATTTAATCCATACACGTTCATTAGACTTCGTAGATAACACGTGTATTACGCCGGATGCTAGCTCCAGTGTCATAAACCTTGTTAGTAGCGACCTACATAGCCAATTGGCACATTACCTAATTTGTTTAAAAACCATATGGCGTCCAAGGACTGACGTTAAAAGCACTTAGTTAGCGCAGTTTAACAAACGTTGATAAAATAAACTATTTTCGACATCTGCGAGCGAAGTGCGACATGGTGCTAACATCGAAAGGTTCTTTGCTAAGTTGACGACTGATATATAAGACCCATATGGTGTAATGTTTGAGACGTTGGCTATTACACCAAGTGTACCGAGTTCAATGCCCGGGCAGTACCTAACAACTTACATTTGTGAGCGTGATCATGTCTGATTGTATTGGTTTGGGTGTATAATATGTATTTACAAAAAAATAACTATTTATAACATATCTGCCAGTGAAAGTTCCGTCAAAAACTGTTCAGCCGTTCCAGAGATTAGCAGAACCGATAAACAAAAAAATCTGGTATACTCTGTACCGTACCTATACTTTTTACAAATGTAATACAAAACAGTTATTTTCACATTCAAAAAATAGTTTTATTTATAAATTTTCAATCCCACAGAATAATATTTATTAAAACCAACTAGACATACTGCAAACATCTACACTGTGGTACCGACCTTACCAAGTGACAATATGGCGTCAAAACTTTTGTTCTTGCCGTGAGGCCACTTAGAACGAGTCTTACTTGAAACTCTACATTGTGAAAGCTAATGTGCGCGTATTTGTATTCACGCCCGGTACAAAAGCAACGCAATCTTGACTCGAGTTCATCAGTCCGACACCGGTTACTACATTCGACGCCACTTAAAATCATTTGAATGAGTTCTAAGGAAAACACGTCTTGAAATTTCGAAAATGAAATCGGAAAAGCGTTTAGCGTCAAGTGTCCAGCAGAGGCCTATCTTAACGCTAAAATGTTTGACTCTCAAAAATTCATAAAGGTATTTTTTTTTAATAAAATGTAGGTCTCATTACATTTATGAATGTCAAATTATATTCTACTTCTATTTCGGACTGTTATCTACTGACAAGAATCAACTAAATAGTAGTAGTTCTCTCTAATTATAAATTAGTGTGATCTCTATATTTTTACCTTCAGCGAACAAATTCACACATATAAACGAGTCCCGGGCGAGCTAACAACACACTGAAACAGTTGTAGGCTCGAATCGTTTCTATCATTTAAGAGAGCCATTGTAAGGCATTATCATCATCATCACTCATTATACGTCCCACCGAGGGGCACGAGCCTACCCGTATAGGGTGATTAGACCTTAGTCGTCCACGCGGGTCAGTGCGGATTGGACGACTTCACACACTTCGAATCTCTTCGCAGGTGCTTGAAGGTTTCCTCACGATGTTTTCCTTCACCGTAAGAGCGTCGGATAACGTACATATATTTTCGAAAATTCGAAAACACATTGGTACGTGTCGGGATTTGAACCTCAGCCCTCCCGGTAGGAAGGCGACAGTCCACACCCTTGACCCACCGACGCTCTCATTACAACAATTCATCGAGTCTCATTGGCTTAAATACATGATGATATTAAAATGGCGAAGTTATTACTATGGAATAAGATATAGAAATCTATCCTCTTCCTATCTATTCAATCGACTCCAATAGGGATTTAGGAAAAGCTAGACATAGAATAGTAAATACATGATAAGCTGTATTTGTAGAATAGTATATTTATAACTGCACGTACAACAAAAATGGAAAAAGCTTGTAAAATAGAAAGTTTAAAAATAAACTGCAAACACACGCCTCGTGTATCTTAGACAGTGAAACCATGTATCTTCAAATACAGTTAACTTTTGGATCGCAACTAAAACGAATAAGATTGGTGGCAGGCAACTTCTTTAATTGAAAATAGGTTCAAGATATTGCCTTTCCAGACGTCAAGAAAGGAATATTAATATTAAAATTCTGCTTACCTAGACAAAAACTTATAACTCTTGATTTATAAATCCCCAGATTGAGTGCTGGCAAAACAGTAAAACAAATTGAATTGGATAAATTAAGATCAAGAACCCTCTACGAACGTTATCGATCATGTTTCTATTATTCTAGAAACTTCCACAGCCAAATCCGTTGACAGTCAAGAAGCGCAAACAGACTTAATTCAGCCGGCTGTACACCGCCAGCTAAACTAAGCGAAAACTAAGCTTGGCTAAACTGAGAAGTAAATAGGTCTGCTGAAATAATGCTAAAACTACGTCGCGGCGAGTGTTGTCACCTTAGCCCTTTTGCGGCTTGCAATGTTTGTCGTGGACGCAAATGTATGAAAAACTGGCTAACTATGCGAGCTAAGCTAAAATAACTTTGGTTATTTGGCGGTGGACGATCGGCTTTGAACGCGTGCAATGAATAGTCTTTACTCATGTTACGTAGTTGCCACCTATGTGACGCTAATGTACCTACACAGGAATACGAAATGTGAATTGCATATTTTGTAGTAAGTTTGGTAAAACAGAAATTCCTTTATGCATAACTAAATTTGATCTCATTGATATATTAGCTAACAGACTTTCAACTGTTTAACATCTAATGCTTCGGCATTAACACGAGCATCGTCTTCGTCCAGTGAGTTAGGTTAGGTGACCAGAAACCCAAACCCCCTTGCCGCCCCTGGGCATTAAAGAAAATGCGCCCCACAGATTTCCCAATACAGGAGATGGGGCAAGCCGCGTTTTTAAGTGCGACAAATGTAAGCTCAACGAGCATACCTGGCTGCCAGTTTACGCTCTGTGAGGCGAGTGAAAGGACGCACGAACATTAGAAGAAATTACCCGTTTTTCCAAAATCCATCCTGGCATTGTAACATCCATCATCGCAAAATCAGTAATTTCCAAGAAATATATAACTTTTCAAAGGTAAGAACCGAAAAGAAATTGCGACACTGGGACTGCCTATAAACTTGGCGGCTCGTCCAGTCTAATTGTATATTCGGATGTCTGTGTGCCGCCCCGTCTAATCACTAATTTAAACTACAAGTACCTACTTAGATAAATAATGAACTTGTAAGAAACACAATCTCACTTAAAAACTCTTCGCGCAATTGGCAAAATTTTCATTCATAATCACATCGCTCGCTACATGTCATACTGACATAGTAGTATGCTCGTGCTTTGGTTTTTGCCTTTTAACGACGCGTTAAGGCCAAAATTTTAATGAATAATTTTATGTTACAACTAAACTTCGGTACGTGTCAACCGGCTCGGACATTTATTGGTTGACATTTTTTTTGAAAGAAAGAAAGAAAAAAATCTTTATTCAAATAAATCTGTTACAGATACTTTTGAATCGTCAATTGTTATTATTATCATATTTTTTGTGACTCTACCACCGGTTCGGAATAAGTAGGATCTTCGAGAAGAGCCGGCAAGAAACTCGAGTTACTCTTTTAATCTTTTTATATCAGTGGTTACAGTTTTGTCATTTACCTACAAATAGCTTTTTTAGGGATTTCTTAGTGATTCAACATCTATGTAGTTAGTTTATTGTTTATGTAAGTATAAGTAACAAAATTTTGTTTCAGAATAAATAAATTTCGGAATTGATGATAATAATAATAATAATAAAGTTTCCATATATTTACAATAGTCTTTACACCTGGCGGGGGTCATCATGGGTTGTATCATATTGTGCATTCACTGATGGCATCCGCCATGTGTAACACATACAAAGATTATACATTCGAAAAAAGGCATCTGTGCTGTTGGCTTCACAGACACAGGCACAGACAGCGCTGATTTACAGCCACTCCTTTTTCTCTTAGGGTTAAACGAGAATAGGTCATGAGGGCTACATAATTTAACATTTAGTCATATATATATCTCAAAAAAAAACAAAGTATGATAAAAGATAATAATAAAAAAAATAATTTGACATATTAACAACAAAAAATAGTAAGGAATGTGTGTGTGTGTGTGTGTGTGCGCGTGCGTCTGTGTGTGTGAGTGTGTGTGTGTGTGTGTGTTTGTGTGTGGATGGTGTGTGTGAGGGCGTTTGTGTTAACCGTGAAAAAGTAGTTGCGTATATGTTTCAGCACCTACCTATTCAAAAACTCTTTCAATGACAATAATTTCCAATACGCGCTGATAATATCTTGCGCAGCTAATTGTTTTAACGCGTGATTTATACCCCGCAATATATTCCGCTCGGAAACACTCTTAAATACTTAAAGCTGAGAAACATGAAGCGCCTAAATATCGTGTCACACCAAGACAAACAGACATGTTCATGCCACATACCAATGTCATTTTCGTAATTATTTGTACGTTTATCCGACGCTCTTATATCGTCAACTCAGCTCATTATATATTCCCGTAAAGGGTGCATAGGCCTTAGTTGTCCACATCATCAAATCAAACAGATTGCGAAATCAAACATGGGCCCAGTGCGGATTGGCCGACTTCACGCACGCTCTTTGAATCTCATGGCAGGCGTGCGCGCGATAGTTTCCTCACGTTTTCCTTCACCCTTCGATCATGGTTTCTATGATCGAAGCCTTCACCGTAAGAGCGTCGCATAACATTATATAATTAAAAAATTCGAAGACATTGGTACATGGTGGGATTGGAACCTACACCCCCTGATCGGAAGGCAACATTCCACACCAATGAGCCACCGATGCGTTTATAGGACAAATAATTAAACTTATAATGCCCCAAGCTATGGGAACATATTTCCATAACACACCACACAGGCCCAATGTGGATTAGTGGGTTTTGACCAATTAAAGCAAAATATTCCTACTTATAAACCTAAGTACATAATTGTTCTATACAAAAAGCATACCTTGTTTAATATTTGTTAGTGTTAGTGTCATAATGACATAGTTAGTCACACCAATCATAAACTTCACACATGTTAGTCATTCAAAATAAAAGAACTAACTGTCTTTCTGAGTCCATGAGTTCAGCGCTAAATGTGTATTAACAGTCCATTCAGGCACACCGAAGTGCTCCTTCAAACAGGAACTGTTACTTGTCTTCATCATGTCCACCAGCCTCTTTGTGGTCTTGCCAACATTTTCATCGCGTTTCAAAAACGCAGCTATGTCAACTCCACATGTCTCATTCACAGTTTTTCTGCACTCTGCGGCTGCATACGGTGAAAGTTTTCCACCAACATGCACCACAGAATTGCATACTTCGTTCAGCAGCTCCAATACGGCCACTTCCGATTCAAATATGACCTCGCAGCAGCCTGTTGGATAACTTAGTGGATTTGGAGGCAAGAAATTATGCTAAGAATTATGCTGTTTCATATATATTTATACAGAAGTATGTCATGTATTATTTTTATTTATTTTGTCATGTATAACAAACAGGACATTAAAAGTAAAACAGATTGTCAAAATTCATAAAATTAAAGATCGTAAAAAAATATCATATGATTCATTCATTTACATTTTGAATAAAGTAACTGTGTAATAGACATGTAAGATTATACAAGTTATTAAATAATAGTAAATAAAATAACTACTGGTTTGCTTTTCCTTGCACAGTAAGAACTTTCATAATTTTCATGTTTCTCGAATAAAATGTCATTCAAACATTTGTAACCCATTTAAGTTATAGTTAAAAGTAAGGATTTAAGTATAAAATTAATTTCAAAAAAATATACCCAATAAATCTAACAAATGTTTTTTATGTTTTTTTTTTAAATAATACCAATATTAAAAATTTTTAGACTTTTATTCATTTGTTTAAAAAGGTACAATTACTTAGAAATGACATATCATCTATCCAGACTTTATAGGATAATATTGTTTTGCAATTTGTTTGCAAATCATGTTTTGTAGATGGTTTATTACAAACAATTGTGATAAATTTCTTACATAAGCCTCGCATTCCATTTAAATCTTTAGTAAACACTAATGCTCAAAGTCAACAACTGGACCAAGACTTGTTTACTTAGCAATATCTTGTTCTCATGAATAGCAAACATAGGTGCACGACACTATATTTGTGTTTTGCAATAGAAATTCGGTTTACATAACCATGGAAACTCTTAAACATCGTATGAAGATGACATCAGCTGTAGTGCACTGATAATTTAACCGCCGTAAGCAGCGTATAATTAGATTAAATCATAAAAGAGACCGAAACGCTCGCGGTCGCGCGACGGTCCAGCGATATTGACATTGAGATTGGGTTAAAAATACCGACTTTACCTGCCTCCGGTCGAACTTGTTGGGCTTAAGCTGATCCCGCGTGTTGCCCAGAATCAACGGCGACAGAATCCTGGGCCAGAGCACCGCAAAACATCCCACAACAATCACTAATACAAACATTGTCTTCCGCGGACCCAACACCTCCTCGTTCGCCATCCTGTCGTGTTTTCGTATCGTTTTCGTCACGCACGTACACAGCCGGTCGCACTCTACGGGAACATCGTCGTATGTGATATAAATAAAGATTTTCGTCCCACGTCCGCCTGAGAGGAAAGCGCGATAATGACAGCTGTCAGACGCGCCCTCCCTCTCCCGGCGGAAACGTTACGGGAGCGATCCGACTTTCTTTTTTCACAGTTACAGGAGCGTTCAGGTACTCTTCGTTTTTCCACAATCGCAGAAAGCCGGTGGATTGAGCTGGCTCGAAGTGACACAGCCGTATATTATTGTCAAACAGCTATGCCGACTTCTTGCCTTCCCAGCCACCGGCTGGGCTCCTGTTGAAACGTTGTGCAGTTCAAATATTGACAGAGAGAATTAGCGTTTCGGGCGAGCGTACGGCGCTCGCTGGGCAGAACTCGGTACAATATGGCTGGGCGCGGAGGCGGCGTCGGCTAATAACCCGTCCCCACCGCGGTGAGAACTACACGCGCTCAGATGAATACTAATTAGATACTTCTTTGTTGGTACATGTAGACGACACTTGCACGATTCCTCCCCTAAATTTGGTATGAATGTAGTTTTCCGTTGCGTCTGTCACCTAAAAGCGGAGTAAACGGAAACGGGAGGTACACATGTAGGTACATAGTAAATAATGCTATCGCGTGTTCGCCGCGTAATCTCCTACTCAGAGATGACGAATCGGGTTAAAATGTGACCCTCCGTCATTCACAAATATTTACGGGCATTGTTTTAGAATAGAATTTTGTACTTTTAATTTAACTTATTGAATAATTTGTTTCTACAATTACTTGTTAGACCATTGCAGTAACTTAGGTACAGCGGTCAGTCTCCTGTGTGAAACTGTCCGGGTATTAGACCCTGAACTGAAACCCGTATCCTCAAAAACATTGAGATGACTCTTCGCAGGCGTGCATGAAGGTTTCCTCACGATGTTTTCCTTCACCGTAAGAGCGTCGGATAACGGACATATATATTTCGAAAATTCGAAAATACGTGTCGGGATTTGAACCTCAGCCCTCCCGGTAGGAAGGCGACAGTACACCACTGAGCCACCGACGCTCTAGATCTAATATTTACACCTATTAAAAGCATACACAGCATTATCGATAAAAATTAAAACTTATTTGACAAAATTTATATAACATAAGAATATGAGCAGATTAATTAGATTTTACAATACAATTATAACAATATTAAATAAGGAGACGTGCAAAATATCACAAAGGAAAGATACCACAATTGTACATAAAAAACGCTTAACTCTCCTGGATGGTGACTAACTTAAATTTAAATCTTGGCAGCGTATCGTGAAAGATGTCCAGATCATCTAATTTTTTGGTCATTGAGTTATAATGGGAGCAACATGTAGCCATAGGTGCGTGAAGGCCGAGATTTGTTCTGGTAAACTAAAAATTTTATTGATAGGTTGTCTAGGAAGGTTGTAAGGGACTGAAAATTTCAATTGTTCCACGAGTTCACAACACTGTATTTTACCGTTTACAAGTCTGTGCAAAAAAGATAGGTCACGAACAGTACGACGGTGGCGAAGGGTTTTCATGGTAAAAAAATCATGGTAAAAAAATAGTTTAATACCTACCTATAAAGAGAATATGAAACGTAGGGAACACCATGGCATCTTAATTTTTCTAGGTTCTAGGTTGCACAAGCTTACAAAAACAAGAAGGTGCTTCTAAATAATAAATAATAATATGTATTAAATATCCACTGTCATTCACACAGTGCCATCTGGCCCCAAACTAAGCATTAGTGTAATATACTGTATATACTTTAACAACGGATAAACATACAAACTTTTTTGTATATAAATACATATAATACATAGAAACACGCAGACTAACACAAACAGACATGTTTACGCACACAAATGTTTGTACTACCCGGGGATCGAGCCCGAGACCCTCGGTGTAGTTAATTAACTGATAACTTTATTATAAAGGCCCACTAAAGACCTACATTAAATCCGGCGTCGGAAACAGGTTTCATTCATTCACCTTCTCGTATCTTAGGGTCTGAAATTTATTTGAAACAATCTGTAATTTGGTCACAAGCAAAACACCTTAAACCAGTTTTAAAAACCGACACTTATACCTTTTTCGTTTTTAAATACAATGTTACCAAATACGTTGCCTTAATACTTATTTTCGGTGCGCGGCGTTTTGTTTCCGACATAATATCTTTACCAAGATACTGATAACAATGTGTAACATTGTTAACATTTGAGTTAAGATGCCTAAGATTATGCTTATCTCTACCATGGGAGATTCATGCATTCACCAACATTTTGAGGTGTCTTTACACTTACCTATTAATTGTTGTGTAATTTTTGATTACGTTTTTATTAGTCACAGGGTAGGCTCACATGAGGTATTTATATATTATTTTGAGATTTACTGATGATAATTACCGCCGGATCAGCAAGTTGAAGTAGCGGTGGGTTGTTCACGTATGTTGCAGAACCGATAGCCGTTGGAGCAGACGAGTTCAGGAGTGGAGATCGCGTCTTGGCAAGCGTAGCACCCTCCGGCCCGATGGACCGACGACTTGCGAAAGGTCGCTGGTAGAGGTTGGATGAGGAAAGCAGAGGACCGGGATATCTGGCGCAAAACGGGGGAGACCTATGTAAAGCAGTGGACTGCGATAGGTTGAAGAGAGAATTACCGTCTTGCTATGGTATCGTCCTGCAAGGTTGGTTCCTACTTTGAACCTACGTGCAAAAATCCGTGGCTTCGTACTCATGTTACAAGCTAAGTACTGGTTAAAATTGGGTATGGGACGCAATTGCAGATTGTAATTTAATTATTTGTGAAACAAGCTATTACGTATAAATACGTATTTTATACAATAAATAAATTAAAAACTGTTCTCTTCAACCTATTGCAGTCCACTGCTGGACATAGGTCTCCCCCATTTTGAGCCAGACATCCCGGTCCTCCGCCTGTTACTTTTAAAACTGTTATTTTTTCTAAAATATAGGACAATATTATTTACAGACCTGAATAGGTATATTTTATTTCTTGTAAAAAGTGCGTAGGTAGGTAAATGGCTGTATTATGTATTATTACTATTATAAAAAACCTATGTAGTGTCATACGATTTCGTCGTTGGTTCCTTTCTTTCATTCCTTAGTTTATAAAATAGCAGCGGTGGCGTTTATATTAGCAATTCCGGTGTCCCACATTCATAGAATATTGAGACTTCATAGAACACGTAGGCAGACAGACATCCTTATGCTAAGTTTTATAGTCGTGCTGGTTTTAAAGTAGCCCCTTCATCTTTATTAATTTGTCATGAAAAAACATATCGTCGTCGACTTAAATAAGAATACTATCTAATATACATAGTAAATGGGTGCCTAAGTATCCATTGACATTGACACAGCGCCATCTAGCCCCAAACTAAGCATTAGCCTGTAAAAAATGTTTGAAAAACACGATAGGTATATTCAAATCCAACTTCTAGCTTTTGGTATCCTTATTGCCGAATAGCAAACGAAGCTCTGAAGAAATACCACTGGATAAGCGTGTGTTGGTCTTGACTCTTCATAACCATTGTGGTCTGTGTCCAGCAGAAATACGAGTATGTAGAGCTGTTAGAATAGATTCGTTTAGGGTTGCTGTCAAAAGTTGTCTTCGGTTTTTGGAGTCAGTAATGGGTGTGGTTTAATCGTATTGTATTGAACATGTGAACATGTGAAATTATTACATAATTATTCCCCTTTATTGGAATAAAACTAATAAACTACTCTTACCTCTTTAGGAACGGCTTACTTACTAAGTTCGGAGACAAAGTAAGTAGCATTTTAAGTTTTAAACAAATAATGCATTCATTTTTCTCCATAATTTTACAAGAAAGACAACTTGAAGATATTATCATACGACATCAGCGTATCGTCATGCGGAAGACAACCACGAAATAAATTTGAATCACGCATTTCCTTGTTCGCTATCGAAATGTACCGAACGGAAACCTCCCAGGATATCCTCTCTCTTTATGGCGAGCTGTCTCCATAGCATCCAGACGGTCTTATAACGCCATCCGTGGCAAGCCAACATGGCGTTGACGGCCATTTTGTAAAGCCTGCGCGTACGCCGTTTCCTGCGACCAAAAGAGTTCTACCTACCTATTGTTTTGTAGGAGGGGATGTGTGTGATTCGAATACAGATTGCATTAATAGTTTAACTGTCAATTCAGAAAAAATGTCGTTTGGATACCCTTTTTTAGCTTGTTTTGTTACAAGTGTGACAACTGTTTAAACATTCCAACGGCATTTTACCAAAAATACAACCGAATAAGATAAGCTACGTGTGTTCCTACATTTGGTGTTCTACGCTTAAGTTTTATTTTCGGTGCGTAACTGAGCCACCGTGAACCATTAGAAAGCTTTCCAGCACACAGCTGTCTAGCACGTCGTTCTGTGTTATTGTACCTGAAAGTTCTCCAGTTTACGTTTGTATGTATAATATTAGATTTCTGTCTTATATCATTATTGATTTTCAATGAAGATTTCCTTATTTTAATAAACTATTAAAGTACGGGTAGTGATACTGTATAACATAAGTTGCCAATCTTCGTTTTTGGCGACATGTATCTGACGTTTGAATTTAAATTTGAGTAAAAAAAAATGTAATCGAAAACATACAAGTACATTCGAAACTTTACTATCCCTCTAAATTACACGTTTTACTTGAATACGAATTAAAGCTGAAATCTAACAAAATGGCTTCGATCGTAGAAACTGATCGAAGCAAAATGGTCTGTGTTCTGAATTAACATTCTATTAAATGTAACATTAAGAAACAATGAGCATTGCGCGCGTTATGAGCGGTGGCGACACCCGCGCCCGCGCATATCTCCGCGTCCGCCATTGTGGAAGCGCGCACGCGACGCGCATGCGCAAGCGCCGGTCACTGCGCACACACACGCGTCTGTACTATGCGCGCGCCTGCTGGATGACGGACTAAAAGGGTGCTTAAATAAGTAATTCAATAAGAATAGGTCGACAAAATCCTTTGTTACCGTCAGCCTATAACGTCCCATTGCAGGGATCAGGCTTTCGAGCATAGCATAGTAGGCTATGAGGATATTAGAGCGTTATCCATCACGCGGGCTCAATGCGGATTTGTGGATGTTAACGACTGCTTATGAGAAGAAGAGTATAATAAGAGATCCTTAACATGCCCTCCGAAGTACGAAAATGATTCACACTTTTCTTTCCAAACATTGCCAGAATCGTCAATGCCAGATATCGTCCCGTGAAATAGAAGTGTTTTGCACTTCTGTGTTTCGGAATGGTATCATATGATGAGGGCACTATAGCTAGTAAAATTACCGTACCGGGTATAAGATACGTCACACATGTTGGGGCGGGTGATAGGCGCAGAGCGGCATTATAGAAAATAATCTGCCTATCAGTTGTTGGTCTCAATCAATGCCACTCTGTCTTGGTCATCAATTTTGACCGTACCTACCTACACTTTGTAACTTAAAAAAAAATCCACAGTAAGTAAGCATTTCATTTCAAACAGGGTTAAATGTTATGCGCGCCCGTATGTTTTTGTTGTCACCCTTCTTGCTTGCAGGCAGGACATAAGTGAAGCTTTAGAATTTAAATAAATAAATAGTTGTTCACTTTTTGTAACATCGCTCTATAAAAAACTGTATTCAAATCAAATTGTACATATGGTTTTAAATAACTTACTTTCTCAATTTGAAATTCATCATTATCAGCTCATTATACGCCCACCTAGGCCACGAGCTTACCCGTAAAGGGTGCATAACACAGGTGTATACTGTATAGGCCTTAGTCACCCACGCGGGCCCAGTGCGGATTGGCCAACTTCACGCACAACCTTTGAATCTCTTCGTAGGCGTGTGCAGGTAGCCTCACGATGTTTTCCTTCACCGTAAGAGCATCGGATAAACTTACATGTAATTTCGAAAATGACATTGAAAGGGATTAAGAAATAATTTATTATATTTAGACATTGGTACGTGAAACGTACATACAAAACAGACATGTTCAATGTTCATGCACACAAATTTTGTACTGCCCGGGGATCGAATCCAGAACCCTCGGTGTAATAGCCGTCTTCTCAATCATTACACCAAATAGATGACATGAAAAATACAACTTCCAAGCTCAAACCAATAAAGTACATGAACTGTCACGTACTCCCTAAATCTAGGAGCTCACCACGAAATTGATTAAGTACGTAGTTAGTTCAATGGCAAACCGGGGGCGTAGGCACAGGTACCCACTGACTCACTGCGTTGCATCACCAAATCTACACCCACAGGACGCGTCGTCTAACACTGAATAACGTTATTAGACGCGCTGAGTTCATTGTTCATTTTGAAGGCCTGCTGCAGTGAAACTCCGTTTTACTGGGTGATAGGCTCGGTACCGGGTCCTCTAAGTAGGTACCAGATATCGTCCCGTGAATTACGAGCGTTAATATGTACTTCTGCGTTTCGGGATGAAGGCACTGTATCCAGTAAATCACCGGTTCGAGATCTGTCGTCTCGAGTGACGGGTGTCAATTCAATATCAATTTCCTTCAACACCACATCTGTCATGGTCAGGCCAATCACTTAAAAAAAGTTGAGCGAACAGACTATTCCCTTCACTTAATGCAGCCTGAATTACCCGACCCATCTCGTCAGATTTTCAAATTTCACTAGTACAATATATGAACGACTGAAAGTCTTCTATAATACGATTCAACAGTAATTTTCTGTTGGATAATAAGCTGCGTAGCGTAGGACGCCCTCCGGCCCGATGGACCGACGATTTGCGAAAGGTCGCTGGTGGAGGCTGGATGAGAAAATGGGAGGACCGGGATAACTGGCGCAAAATGGGGGAGACCTATGTCCAGCAGTGGACTGCAAAAGGTTGAATAGAAATAAGCCACGAAGGCCGTTTCGAGAGTCCGCCGGATACAGATACGTTCCAACCGGGTGGAAATGGTATTTATTAGGCGATATGATTAATTAAGGTTATGTAAGATAATTAAAAAACTGATTTAAATGTTTCCCAAAAATTTTACTTATAAATGTTTTCTCATTTAACATCCATTTCGTATTTCAGTTTCCATTCAGGTATCGCTAGTTTCGTCATGATGCAACCTTAAACAGATAACAGATATCAAGGTCTACCATTTTAGCGGGCGTGTGACAAAACTGAGGCCTCACCACATCGCTCTATGCTAAACAAAACGTCACGTAAACCTTCACACGGCAAAGTTTTCCATTTTAAAAATGTTTTATTTTTACTTCGTTACAACGTTTGAAATAACGAACAATCCATGGTCATTATCAGCCCTAAGTATATATATATAACACTCCACAGATAACGAGCCTTCCATAGAGAACAGGCCCTCAATGGAGCCATGTTGGGGAGATAGGGCTATTACCCACCGTGGCGCCAATGCGGATTAGTGGGTGTCAAAGATTATCCTAAAAATTAAGAGCGTCGGTGGCTCAGTGGTGTGGACTGTCGCCTTCCTACCGGGAGGGCTGAGTTCAAATCCCGACACGTACCAATGTGTTTTCGAATTTTCGAAAATATATGTACGTTATCCGACGCTCTTACGGTGAAGGAAAACATCGTGAGGAAACCTTCATGCACGCCTGCGAAGTGATTCCAAGGTTGTGTGTAAAGTCATCTAATCCGCACTGGGCCCGCGTGGACGACTAAGGCCTAATCACCCTATACGGGTAGGCTCGTGCCCCTCGGTGGGGACGTTTAATGAGCTGATGATGATGATGAAAGATTATCCTAAGATTGTATCCGGGACTAATGGCTTAAATGTACCTTCTGAAGCAAGGAATGATCTTTCTTTTGGAATTCAGCCTGCAATTTTTTAACCAAACTGACAGAAATCACACCAAGTGGCCTTCACTATGCCGAAAGTCCATTAAATGATACATTTAATGGAACATGGCAACGGTCGTCTTAGTATCTTCCTACATCAGTTGTCGGCAAGAGGAATTACTGAATTTGTCATGATAATAGTCAATAATCCAGTAAGCGCCTCTATTGGCTGGCGCGTTCGGTGCATAAAGAAGATGGATGTCAACTGCCAGAGAATAATCCGCATGAAAATAATTAGGAGAGGTATCGTTTTTAATTCTTATAACGCCAAGAGTTTTTAGCTGTGGATATTTCATACATAAACGATGATGAGGATACGATGGTTAATAACATAAGTTACATAAATTACATAACTTAACTAAAGTGCGTGTATGTAGTAGTCTCTCTTTGAAGGTAGCCACGGAAGACCAGTGTCATGGTGCCTTCATCACCATGGCTTTTGCTGAGTGGTATACCAGTTCTGTGTCTTAGATTTAAGTTCTTATTTAAGGTAATATTGTGTACTGCCACAGAATAAATATTTCTTTCTTTCTTTCATAACTATCATGATACCTATATCGTATTTACCTACTATTTTATCTGTGCTATCTGACAAATGTTTGCCCGTTTCCCTTAAAACATCACCAATTCACCATACCCTTTTTGTGAAATGGAAACCATCACTCATCATTTCTAATAACTCGTTATATATTCATCGATGTCGGCAGCCATTACGTGCTACTGGATATAAATTCCATCACCGTGATTCTTTCTATTCAGCGATGGGCGCGGTGCGAATGTCTTTGGTGCGCACGCGGCTCGAATCTTGACAAGAATACAGGAACGTATTGTATTGTTTTATTTATAAAAATACATTTTTATATGTCAACATATGTTTACTAGGTGGTAGACTCGGTACTGAGTCGTCTAGGTAGGTACCACTACAGTGCCAGATATTGTCCCGTGAAACAGGAGTGTTATGCACTTTTGATTCGGGATGAGGCACTATCAGGCGCATCTAGCCCTAAGTTAAGCGTGAAGTTTATATTAGGATTTACGGTAATAAACAACTGTGGATCATACTTCTAAACATTTTTTTAATACATCTCAGACTAAGGAAATATATGTATTATACATACAAAACATACAAATTATACATATAAAACGCCCGGACAAATAAAAGAACACATGCACACAAATGTTTGTACTACCGGGATCGAACCTAGAACCCTTGGTGAAGTAGCCGACGTCTCAACCATTACACCAATACGTGGTCTATTAAAATGTTTATGTTATGAAATATATTTATCTCATTTATTTATTGTAGGCATGTAGGTGTTCTATTCAAATCTCAGGTAGCTAATACAAGGATACAGAATTAAAGGTGCAGAAGTACCCTTGGGATCTCAAGTCAAAGTCAAAAAACATTTATTTCAAATTAGGCTGCAAAAAGCACTTATGAACGTCAAAAATATACAAAAATATAATAAAAAACGATTAAAATACTAAACTAAAATATGAGTTTTGATGCTTTGAAAAAAAGCGCTTCAGTGGCTTGGCCTGTTGAGAAAGAAGCACTCAAGAAAACTCAACAGTGTAGCCTTTTTTAAAACGATTCCTTAATGTAACAATATATCATAAACACTGAAATAGCTGAGCAGTTTAAGACCACGGATTTTATACATAAATATCGTCAATAGTGTAGTACCCTTTTTTAGAAAGGTTTGTTTGATTCTAACTTTAAACATATGAAAGGGCAACTCTATAATATTTTGGTACCTTATTGAAAAACTTTATACATCTTCCTATAAAAAAAAACTGCATCATTTATTTAGAACATAAAGCCAAAAACTTAGTTTGTTGTGTTGTTTTATAGTTCCTAGTTGGTATATTAAGTTAGATCCGGACCTGGCCTCAACTGTTATGGCGTCTATTGCTCATTGCTGCCGACAATAGTCTTCCAAAATGGTCAACGAGATACTGGGTGGTGACTGGTTCGCCAAAAAGGTTCGTGTATTATAATCGGGCAACTAAATAGGTAGTACTTGCAAATATTGTATTGCACCTGACACTAAATATAATATGTGTGGTCTAATGATACTCTGTATAAATAATTACATGTATCGTGAGGGTACTCTTTTAGAATTAAAGGATTTAGGTAGTATGCGACATTCCAAAGAATTTAAAAGTAAGAATCAGGTTTTGTGAATATCTAATGAAGAGAAATTGACTAATTTCAGTTTAATGTAGGAACATAGAGGTACCGAATACATATTTGCACGTGTGCTGTCCGACGTGCTGTGGTCCAAAAGTTATTAATAAATTATTTATTCATGTCGAATTTTATTCACATCCGTACCAGTACTATATATGGCTAAAGGTTTTAGTTTGTAACAAAATTTCATTATTATGTTGTAAAGCTATCGTTAAGCTTAGATACATAAATGTAATGTAGCTAATATAGCGATTAAGGTTTTCTGTCGCTAAGCTTAAGATGAACACTTTTAATTAATAGGGCCTTATCTATAATATTTTATTAACGCTGTAACCTTAACATCTTATTACATCACAAGTTAGCAATATTCTTGTCTGGGGGCACGGCAGTGCCCACGCCAAGTCGAGCGCGAAGCAAACACTGCCTTACCATCCTTTACAGGATCCATTTTGCCGCATTTTCAGGCCCCAATTTGAGAACCTTTGGATAATACCAGAGCGCTGAAATTTTTGTCATCTAGTAAGATATAATAACATACTTTAAATCCAAAATTTCAAGTCTGTAGGTCATTTAGTTCCGACGTTAAGCGAAAGCAAAGTTTCGCATTTTCGACAGATAGACACTCACTCCCCCTCCCCACCCCCTGCGGGCAGGCGTTCCGCAGGGCTCGTGTTATCCCCACTCCTTTTCACGCTATACACTAGCGACCTCCCGGAGTTTCGTCCCTCTCCGCTCAGGACGAACATCGCGTTGTTTGCCGACGATACGGCCATTTACTGTTCGTCGAAGCACGCGGGCCCCATTGTCAGGACCCTCCAGGCATCCGCCAACACGTTAGGTGATTGGTTCAGGAAGTGGAGGGTCGAGGTCAACCCGGACAAGAGCGCGGCGGTCCTCTTTCAGAAGACCGGCGCGCCGTCGGCGCGAAACCTCCCACGTCAGGTAACGCTATTCGGGCGTTCTATTCCGTGGGAAAAGAACACCCGATACCTAGGCGTCACTCTCGATAGTGGTCTAACCTTTGGGCCGCACATCAAAATGGTGCGCAACCGGGCTGCATTCGCACTCGGGCGCCTTCATTGCCTACTAAACGCGCGTAGTAAATTGTCCCTTAGTAATAAGGTGCGAATATACACGGCGTGCATCAGGCCCATTATGACGTATGCCGGTGTGGTATTTGCACACGCTGCGTCCAAACACGTCCATAGGCTACAAGTTATTCAGAATAAGTTCATGCGTAGGGCCACGGGAGCGCCGTGGTTTTTACGGAACTTGAATCTTCATTTGGACTTAGGGCTGCCTACGATTTCGCAGTACCTAAAGTTGGCGTCCAAACGCTACTTCGACTCGGCAATAGCGCATTCAAACCCGCTCATTGTCTCCTCTGCTGATTATTCTACAACAGCAGCTAATAATAATTTTATTTCAGCTCGCGCGCGTAAACGACGACGTCCACGGGACGTACTAGACGATCCGGATGACCCTATCACGGTCGCCGCCGCGACGGCGGCCGAAACAGCTAAACTACTAAAAGTACACTCTACAAATCGACAACCGAGGTTCCGCCCCCGCCGGCGGGGGCCATCGTCGCGTGTCCCTGTAGGTTCGCACAGTCCCTATTCGCGTAACCGGCATGTACCGGGCCGCTTTTCTCCCCAAACATATGTTAGGCTACCAAGCCCCCCCGCAACGCCCTAAGCCGAGGTTCGAGTCCCGTTCGGGGACGCCCTTAGGCTCGTTGTGTAAATATTTAGGCTGAGAGCCATCTGCGCTCGCCACTTGCCCGGTGAAGCTGTAAAGGCCATCTGCGGCCAACAGCAGTAGTCAGTTCGAAAAAAAAAAAAAAGACACTCACTCACTCATGATCATCAAAATAGAACTAGTACTTCCCATTAACTGAGAGAGCTGAAATTTGGTACAGAGTTAGGGTTTAGTGGCTATATAAAGGGAAAACTATAAAAACTTGGATAGTCGAAGATCTGGAGCACCTGGTGATCCTGCTTAGATAACAAAAGAGCCCAGCCAAACTATAAGAGATCGACAACATCAACCATAATAGGGTCACACAACATCAACCATAATAATAAAGTAATGGCAGTAAGGAACCTTAGACTTGGCACGTCTTTGTCTTGATTTTATTACTTTTTAGTGATAATCAAGCAGCTCCATCGAGACTTGGCTAGATTTTTTACAGAATGTTTTTGGTGGGATATATTTTAATTATCCCAATTGCATAGAATGAAGCGCATAATTGCATTTGACAGTCAGTGTTGCCAACTTAACCCTTTTGTAGCTAGATCTAGCACATTTTAGTATAGGTGAACTCCTTTTTTTAACGATTTTGCCCGAAAAGAGCAATATAGCTATTTTCACTGTCATAAAAATATTACCAAATTATGAAGTTTTGGACATAACAAGTACTAACAAGTACTTTTTGCTATTTCATCGGTCATGATGAACTTTTTATAGACGCCACCAAAAAAAAAAAACGTCTTCATGACATGACCATTTCAGCATTTTTAGAACAGAAATCTTTTGCTCAATCTAGCCTTTTTTACTTCTCAAAAGCACTTTTTCTAAAACTTAGGTGGCAGCTCAGTAGACAGCCAGAATGTCAAACTGACATTGACATGTATCTCAAGTCCCAAACTTCACAAAAAACAAAAAAAGGGTTCATGTTTTCTTTAAATTAAATTAAGTAACTAATTCAACTTATTGTAGTATCCTAAACAGATTGAAAATGGCCCAGTCCTCAAGTATAACAAGTATTTTAAATATTATATTTATCATCAGCGGTGGAGTTCTTACTTTTGTAATTCTGTTTATATTCGCTAAAAGGCAGATTACAAGGTTTGCTCTTCGTTCCCGAAGGGGTCCCCATGTTCCTATTGGAACTGGTGCTAAGAAAGTGAGATATTTTCAATTAGATATGTCCTTTTTTATAAAATATTTAATATTTTAAGTTCTAAAATCTTTATACTATTCAACTAACCAATGACTGTGTTTGCGAAGAGAAACTTTTTTATTTATGTACTCTTAACATCTTATTATTTTATTAGCGGCTAATTTTGTTATTTACCTAAACACATTGATTCGATTTAACCATTTTAGTCTTATGTATTATTGTTTTCAGTGTCTTAAGAAAGAGATAGAGCGTCGCATTGAAGCAGTGCCTCGGATCATGCATGAGCCTAAGCTTCTGAACGCAGAGCCCTCGCACTATATCTTGGAGCCCCAGCAGCCATACCACTACCGTTTCCGGGCTGTTGATGATGTTAAGACTTTAGGTAAAGTTTTATTTTATTTTGGGAAAACTTACAGCTAATATTATCTTAGACAAAAAATTAATATAAACATTGAAGGCCTTTTAAAAGTTTCCACATAATTATGTAGCATTCAGTAAAAATTAGATTAAAATATAAAATAAACATAGTTATATTAATGCTTCATAAAAAAATGTTCACAAGTTGCTGCTTAAGTTGAAGTAATACTTGCTCACTAAACAAGAATTTTGCATATAATTTTACTGGTGCGATCTACAGGGTGCACTGTTTCCTTCCTCCACATCAAGGAGTTCTAGGACCGATGGGCTCCAAGAGCTCAGAACAATCAACTGTTCTGTTTTCAATACCATGGAGAAAAACAAGATCTTCTCACACAAAGTGGTAGAATATGGAACTTTAGACAAGACTTCCTATAATCAACAATATACATTCCAGACCTAAATTGTAAATGACACAGAAAATGCTGCTGTATTTTTTATAGTAAAAAATAAATATCCAAATTCAAGTTTCAAATATTGACTCTAGCATTACTATTAGTAGCAACCTGACAATCTAAAAAGGTCAAAACAAGCAATGTTGCATATAGAGGAAGGCAATTCCTATTTAAAATTTTATCAGACATTTTCACAGTAAAGGAAAACATCGTGAGGAAACATGAACACGCTGGCGAAGAGATTCATAGGTTGTGCGTGAATTTGTCCAATCCACACTGGCTTGCGTCCCTGGCTTGGCTTTAATTAGCTGTTGATGGTAATTCGTTATCTCTGGTGTCGGGCGCAGTTCGGCATTGACGGAGAATAATTGTCAATCAGTTGTTGGCCTCCTTCAATGTCACTCCGTCAGGGAGCGTCTGTAGAGTTGAACATTAAAACATCCACAGAAGACGAGATAGCCCACCAAGACCCTGGCCTGCGCCGTCACCCGCGCGAGTCCCTCCGCGCGTTCCTGCTGTCCTCGCTGGCGACACCCCTGGACGGACGCGGTCAGAAGTTGGTGCACCAGTTCTGTGATACGTACGAGTATGCGCGCCATCACCCCGGGGATTTTGGTGAAGATGAGTACTTGGCTTATAGCAGGCTGCTGCTCAAACTGCTTGATGCGTGAGTTTTTCTCTACCTTTCTTTTTTTAACCCATTGCAGAAAAAAGATAGTATAATTTTTTTACAAATATCCACTGACATTCACACAGCACTATCTGGGCTAGATTTATAAGCTAAACTAAACTAATATTTATAAGTAATAATAATAAATAATGGAATAGAAACCAATTTTAGATACAGTCAAATAGAAAATAGGACACTATTCATCATCACTATAATGACCCACTGCAGAGAATAGGCTTCCTGCACACCATAGCCATGGGGAGATTGGGCCGCAAATATAGTGGAAAACTATCGATAGTATCGATAATATTTATAGTTGGTTCAGGTTACAAAGCCGATGCTCGATAGTTATATCTATATTAAGCTACAATACTGTCTATAGCATTGCAGTGTATCAATACTATTGCGCTGAACTAAGCTATCGATACTTTGAATAGGCCGATCGATGCTAATGCCTTTGTCCATCTATCGATAGTCGACTATCGAGCGGCAACACTGGTTGTAAGCTACCTACTGATTTTCATCCAAATCGGCTCAGCTATTGTCGAGTTTTAAAAAGAAAAACTAACAAATTTTTATATATTCATCAAATAATGAATGTATATAAAATACTTATGTCGACTATGTATGTCACTTTAATTCATATATCTGTGTGTCAAGCATTTCAATTTGTATATATTGATGACCCTTGTGGTGTAATACTCGAGACGTCGGCTACTTCACTAAGGGTTATGGGTTCGATCACCGGGCAGTACAAAGATTTGTGTGCATGAAAATGTTGTTTGCATTGGTCTGGGTGTTTCTATGCCTTCATATTATACATATAAACACAAACATGGATGAACATACCTATATACTTTATTTTTTTGTTTATTTATTTGTACATAGAAACACAAACATGGATAAACATACTATAAACTTCTTTTTGATGTATTTACATTTAAAAAAATAAGTATATTAGAATGTTTATTCATTGTTTAGAACCCATATTACAGGCTTATGGTTAGTTCAAGGCTAGATGGCGCTGTGTATTACACACATTGGATATTTATTATTTTTATGATTTATCCATTGTACAGGACCCATATTACAGGATAATGCTTAGTTTGGAGGCTAGATGGCGCTGTGTATGTCAGTAATATATTATCATTAGTTTATCCGATGTTTGTAACCTATTACATGAAGCTTAGTTTATAGCGCTGTGTGAATGTCAGTGGGTATTTATTTATTTCTATATTGTCAGGGCCCGCCTGCTAAAGAGTGTGGGTACGTGCGTGCGCGGGTCCCCCCGAGCCAGTCCGGCGAGACGGCCGAGGGCGCTGGCGCCCAAACACCGACACTACACAGCCTTAGAGGTAACACACATTTTAATTTCATAGGTCTACAAAGTGGTAGACTCGGTACTGAGTCGTCTACAAGTATATTTCATTTTCATAAGTTTACTAGGCGGTAGACTCGGTACTGAATCGTCTAGGTAGGTACCATCGGAGTGCCAGATACCGTCCCGTGAAATACAAATGTTTTGCACCATTATTTCTAGATGATGGCACTGTAGCTAGTAAAATTACCGGGTACACACTTAGGTACGGTGCACTACATAGATGCAAAACAGACAGATTTTTTTTAAAAGTTGTTATTTTGGCTTAAATGTACCGTATATATACTCATATGTAAGAAGAATAATATATTTTTTTCAATATTACAAACTGATACTCTAATTTTATTTATATGTAATAGACGACAATCTTTCCGAATTTTTTATACATTTATCTTCTTCTTCCTCAGCGTATTTTCACCCACAGTTGGGCATACGCCTCTCCAACTTTCCTCCACTGGAAACGGTTGTCCGTCACCCTTCTCCAAACTGGGCCCAAGATCTCCCTGACATTATGCATACAGTGAAATAAAAAATTAAACAATTTCACTTCACAGAACATGCCAATAGAGTGCAAACTCGAAGAGGAGGTGATTCGAGTCCCAGTGAAGAGTCAGGAAGTGAGCGCGAAGCCGCCGGCCGACGAGACGGCCGTGTGAGCCCGGCCCTACGCCCACCCCGCCATGACGCTCTAGTGGACTGTCCCAAAAGGCTTGCTGGGTTGGGGCAAGTGGATTTGTGAACTCACTAGTGAACTAGTTTATTATAGGGCGTGCTGTGGTAGACTTGTGGGCTTGCTGGGATGGCAAGTAGATTTGTGAACAAGGCAAGTGAACTAGTTTATTAGTTAAGAGAATTGGCGGAGACCTGTAGTGAACTGCAGTCCCACTATCGGGCTTCTGGAGATGGACAATGGACTTGTGAACAAAACTAATGAACTAGTTATATGGAGATGAGAATGAATGGAGAGTTGTAGTCGCCTGTGGTGCCAATGCCAAATAGAATGAGGAGGTACAACAAATATAAGCAGGTAAGGAGGGAGGTAGCTGTCATCGTTTTCTCGCTGTCATGGCCGCGACTAGTTTTTTCTTAGCAACATTACACCCCGTGGATATAACTAGTTTTGAGTTTAAATAAATCTCAAAATAATATGGTTACAATTCGAAAGGTAGCTTTGGGATAAAATATCTTTATTTCTTTAAACATTTGCTTACATTTCCAGAAAAGATTGTCGTAGTCACTTTTTAAGCACAAAATACCTGTCAGGAGACTACGCTCTTTGCATAGCTAAAAGTTGTAAAAATGTTGCTTTTGCAAAAAACATCGTATTTTACATTTTTACAAATAAGTATGTGTGTGTGAGTGTGTGTGCGTGTGTATTAAAATATTTTAAAAATGGATATTTAAATAGTTTAGTTTAGTAGCTAGGAGTTTCATTAAATTGGTGTAACTAGTAATTAAGTTGATATAACCCCATACCCACCTAAATATATTAATAAAAATATTATTTATTTATTTATAAGGGTGTGCTTACAGCTAAACATAATCAACGTTTGTATTTACATTTTCATGAATAAGGTCATATATGCAAGCCTTTTACATGCACACACAACATTGTTGTAGTTAGAGGCATTTAAACAGAAGATAAAAATATATAATAAAAAAAAACATTTGAATTGAACATAAATAATAATAATAAATTATTTATTTGCAAGCATATGGTAATACATTTGATGTTAATATCAGTACAATCCCAACATATTCAGTCGAAAATTCGACTGCAAAGGTTTTGTTAGTAAAATTAAATGTACACAATATTTTTTAACAGAAATCCGTAACATAAGTAATAATTTTATGAACATTTTAATATACCCATTTTAAATATAAAATGTCCCAAAGAATTACATAAAATATCTTTTAAACTAACTAAAAATATTATCATTAGAATTTGTGTAGTAGCAATATAGGTTACATGTAATTAAGTTATTTTTATAATTTTTGAAGTATGTTGAAATGTAATACTACTGGATGCTTTATGAAAGAAAATATTTATTTAAAATATTAATTATTACATGTTAAGTATTTTTTGTATATTATTGTAAATATGTAATGAAGTCAATATTGTAAATACAAATATAAAATAAAATACAACTTGAGATTACATTTCCAGGTTTTTATTTCAATATATAACAGATAATTTTAACATTTCACATTAGGAACTTGTACATAAGTCACATTGTATAGCGCTATATAGGTTGCGTTAAAGCGCTAAGCTGTAGTTGCTTGTATGATCTTTTGCGTATAAATACAACGACGCGCGTGTATTTTACTTTTTAACAATTTAACCGCCAGGTCTCTGCCCTGTTTTCGACATCGAGACTCATCGATGATTTTTACTTAAATTGAATTTGAATTTGCGCTATAAACGATTAATAGAGGCATCCCTTTCTAACTCTTAACTAATTTGAGTAAAGATCAAAAGAAAATGATGTTTGGACTCCCCTGAAAAATTTATTTTATTTCAATCCATACATGTATAATAATAAATAAATATCCACTGACATTCACACAGCGCCATCTAGCCCCAAGTTAAGCGTGAAGCCTGTATTATGGTACTAAACAACGATAAACATACTTTTTTTGTAAATACATACATATTATACATAGAAAACACCCAGACCATTACAAACAGACATGTTCATGCACACAAATGTTGCACAAAAATCCCGGAACCCTTGGTGTTGCAGTCGACCTCTCAACCGCGACACCTAATGGGTCGTCAAAAAATATAAATAATACACACACATAGTTACGTTAAAATCACAATATTGTCACCAAAAGTCAGCCAATGTACAGCAAATCACCAAATGTACACAATACTTATAATAATAGTACAATCTAGTGCTCTTTATACATGACATTAACAACATATCACATTAACATATTCAAATAAAACAGATTTATTAAACCTTGAGCAATGCGTCCTACCCGTACTAACATACGCAGCTGAGACATGGACACTGACTGCGGGATTGGTTCACAAGTTCAGAGTCACTCAACGCGCAATGGAGCGAGCTATCGGGGCCTCTCTTAGGGATAAGATCAGAAATGATTTAATCCGAAAGAGAACTAAAGTTACCGACATAGCCCGCCGGATCAGCAAGTTGAAGTGGCAGTGGGCTGGTCACGTATGTCGCAGAACCGATGGCCGTTGGAGCAGACGAGTTCTGGAGTGGAGACCGCGTCTCGTCAAGCGTAGCGTAGGACGTCCTCCGGCCCGATGGACCGACGACTTGCGAAAGGTCGCTGGTGGAGGCTGGATGAGGTAAGCGGAGGACCGGGATATCTGGCGCGAAATGGGGGAGACCTATGTCCAGCAGTGGACTGCGATAGGTTGAATAGATAGATAGATAGATTAAACCTTAAATGAGCAGTTAGAAATCCCATTTACTTTTGAATTTAAATCCACTGCATTTCAGTCCAAAAATCAATAAATATTTGACAATGTATCTTAGCCTGGTTAACCCCTTGAAAGCCGGGAATCCAGACGAAATAGAAAATCTATTGTGTCTGGCGCCATATGGCGGTCAAAGGGTTAAAAAACGTGCTGTTTACGATGATGCTTTTATACATATAAACTTGATAACATACATTTCGCTTTGAATTTTTTAAAATTTAAAGCATAATTAATAGTTAGCTCTATGCTTATTATAGTTAATAACTAGCTGCAGTCTTCCAGGTTAAAGATTTTCCAAACTGACTGTCCCTGAAATAAATAAACAAATCTTTTAAAATCACACTTAAATTCAGACATCCCATCTGAGAGTAAGCTATATAATAATAATATCCACTGACATTCACACAGCACCAACTAGCCCCAAGTTAAGCGTGAAGCCTGTATTATGGGTACTAAACAACGGATATACATACTTAATTACATTTCTTTTTTTTGGTGGGACGACCCATTTGGTGTTGCGGTTGATAGGTCGGCTGCAACACCAAGGGTTCCGGGTTCGATCCCCGGGCAGTACAAACATTTGTGTGCATGAACATGTCTGTTTGTAATGGTCTGGGTGTTTTCTATGTATAATATGTATGTTTTACAAAAAAAAATGTATACAAGTATATTTATTCGTTGTTTAGTACCCATAANAGTTTGGGCTAGATAGCGCTGTGTATGTCAGTAGATATCTTATCATTATGTTATCGATGTTTGGAACCTATATACATGAAGCTTAGTTTATAGCGCTGTGTGAATGTCAGTGGTATTTATTCTATATTGTCAGGCCCGCCTGCTAAGAGTGTGGGTACGTGCGTGCGCGGGTCCCCCCGAGCCAGTCCGGCGAGACGGCCGAGGGCGCTGGCGCCCAAACACCGACACTACACAGCCTTAGAGGTAACACACATTTTAATTTCATAGTTCTACAAAGTGGTAGACTCGGTACTGAGTCGTCTACAAGTATATTTCATTTTCATAAGTTCACTAGGCGGTAGACTCGGTACTGAATCGTCTAGGTAGGTACCATCGGAGTGCCAGATACCGTCCCGTGAAATACAAATTTGCACCATTTGGTTGGTTGTTTTGCACCATTATTTCTAGATGATGGCACTGTAGCTAGTAAAATTACCGGGTACACACTTAGGTACGGTGCACTACATAGATGCACAAACAGACAGATTTTTTTAAAAGTTGTTATTTTGGCTTAAATGTACCGTATATATATATATATATATATATATATACTCACATGTATGAAGAATAATTTTTTTTCAATATTACAAACTGATACTCTATTTTATTTATATGTAATAGACGACAATCTTTCCGCATTTTTTATACATTTATCTTCTTCCTCAGCGTATTTTCACCCACAATTGGGCATACGCCTCTCCAACTTTCCTCCACTGGAAACGGTTGTCCGTCACCCTTCTCCAAACTGGGCCCAAGATCTCCCTGACATTATGCATACAGTGAAATAAAAAATTAAACAATTTCACTTCACAGAACATGCCAATAGAGTGCAAACTCGAAGAGGAGGTGATTCGAGTCCCAGTGAAGAGTCAGGAAGTGAGCGCGAAGCCGCCGGCCGACGAGACGGCCGTGTGAGCCCGGCCCTACGCCCACCCCGCCATGACGCTCTAGTGGACTGTGCCCAATAGTGGGCTTGCTGGGGTTGGGGCAAGTGGATTTGTGAACTCAACTAGTGAACTAGTTTATTAGGTAGCGTGCTGTGGTAGACTTGTGGGCTTGCTGGGGATGGGGCAAGTGGATTTGTGAACAAGGCAAGTGAACTAGTTTATTAGGTGAAGAGGATTGGTGGAGAGCTATAGTGGACTGTGCCAACTAGTGGGCTTGCTGGGGATGGGGCAAGTGGATTTGTGAACAAAACTGGTGAACTAGTTTATTAGGTAGCGTGCTGTGGTAGACTTGTGGGCTTGCTGGGGATGGGGCAAGTAGATTTTGAACAAGGCAAGTGAACTAGTTTATTAGGTGAAGAGAATTGGCGGAGACCTGTAGTGAACTGCAGTCCCAACTATCGGGCTTTCTGGGGATGGGACAAGTGGACTTGTGAACAAAACTAATAACTAGTTTATATGGAGATGAGAATGAATGGAGAGTTGTAGTCGCCTGTGGTGCCAATGCCAAATAGAATGAGGAGGTACAACAAATATAAGCAGGTAAGGAGGGAGGTAGCTGTCATCGTTTTCTCGCTGTCATGGCCGCGACTAGTTTTTTCTTAGCAACATTACACCCCGTTGATATAACTAGTTTTGAGTTTAATTAAACTCAAAATAATATGGTTACAATTCGAAAGGTAGCTTTGGGATAAAATATCTTTATTTCTTTAAACATTTGCTTACATTTCCAGAAAAGATTGTCGTAGTCACTTATTAAGCACAAAATACCTGTCAGGAGACTACGCTCTTTGCATAGCTAAAAGTTGTAAAAATGTTGCTTTTACAAAAATAACATTCGTATTTGTACATTTTTTACAAATAAGTATGTGTTGTAGGTGTGTGAGTGTGTGTGCGTGTGTATTAAAATATTTTATAAAATGGGATATTTAAGAGTTTACTGTCAGTAGCTAGGAGTTTCATTAAATTGGTGTAATAAACTCGCGTGCAAGTAAATCGACTCAAGCCTCAAGTACGCATAACAAGTGATATAACTAAAAATGCCTTATTATACCTCTATATAATGTTTTACATAATTAAAGCCTAGTATTTGTGAATAGAGCGCAGAGCAGTTTACGGGAGGTTGCATTCTAAGTCAAGTGTTTATTTAAATTACTGATATTATGCTACCATTTGAAAGCCTAATTACTAGGCTTTAATTATGTAAAACATTATATAGAGGTAAATATCATTTTTTAGTTATATCACTTTTATGCGCACTTGAGGCTTGAGTCGATTTACTTGCACGCGAGTGTAGTAATTAAGTTGATATAACCCCATACCCACCTAAATATATTAATAAAAATATTATCATTAGAATTTATGTAGTAGCAATATAGGTTACATGTAATTAAGTTATTTTTATAATTTTTGAAGTATGTTTAATAATACTACTGGATGTTTTATGAAAGAAAATATTTATTTAAAATATTAATTATTACATGTTAAGTATTTTTTGTAAATTATTGTAAATATGTAATGAAGTCAATATTGTAATACAAATATAAATAAAACAACTTGAGATTACATTTCCAGGTTTTATTTCAATATATAACAGATAATTTTAACATTTCACATTAGGATCTTGTACATAAGTCACATTGTATAGCGCTATATAGGTCGCGTTAAAGCGCTAAGCTGTAGTTGCTTGTATGATCTTTTGCGTATAAATACAACGACGCGCGTGTATTTTACTTTTTAACAATTTAACCGCCAGGTCTCTGATGATTTTTACTTAAATTGAATTTGAATTTGCGCTATAAACGATTAATAGAGGCATCCCTTTCTAACTCTTAACTAATTTGAGTAAAGATCAAAAGAAAAGATGATGTTTGGGATTCCCTGAAAAATTTATTTTATTTCAATCCATACATGTATAATAAATAAAATAAATAAATATCCACTGACATTCACACAGCGCCATCTAGCCCCAAGTTAAGCGTGACACCTGTATTATGGGTACTAAACAACGGATAAACATACTTTTTTTTGTAAATACATACATATTATACATAGAAAACACCCAGACATTAGAGTTTGTAATGACAAACAGACATGTTCATGCACACAAATGTTGCACAAAAACCCGGAACCTTGGTGTTGCAGTCGCTCTCAACCGCGACACCTAATGGGTCGTCAAAAAATATAAATATACGGACACACATAGTTACGTTAAAAATCACAATATTGTCATCAAAAAGTCAGCCAATGTACAGCAAATCACCAAATGTACACAATACTTATAATAATAGTACAATCTAGTGCTCTTTATACATGACATTAACATATCACATTAACATATTCAAATAAAACAGATTAATTAAACCTTGAGCAATGCGTCCTACCCGTACTTACATACGCAGCTGAGACATGGACACTGACTGCGGGATTGGTTCACAAGTTCAAAGTCACTCAACGCGCAATGGAGCGAGCTATCGGGGCCTCCTTAGAGATAAGATCAGAATATTTAATCCGTAAGAGAACTAAGTTACCGACATAGCCCGCGGATCAGCAAGTTGAAGTGGCAGTGGGCTGGTCACGCATGTCGCAGAACCGATGGCCGTTGGAGCAGACGAGTTCTGGAGTGGAGACCGCGTCTCGGCAAGCGTAGCGTAGGACGCCCTCCGGCCCGATGGACCGACGACTTGCGAAAGGTCGCTGGTGGAGGCTGGATGAGGAAAGCGGAGGACCGGGATATCTGGCGCGAAATGGGGGAGACCTATGTCCAGCAGTGGACTGCGATAGGTTGAATAGATAGATAGATAGATTAAACCTTAAATGAGCAGTTAGAAATCCCATTTACTTTTGAATTTAAATCCACTGCATTTCAGTCCAAAAATCAATAAATATTTGACAATGTATCTTAGCCTGGTTAACCCCTTGAAAGCCGGGAATCCAGACGAAATAGAAAATCTATTGTGTCTGGCGCCATATGGCGGTCAAAGGGTTAAAAACCGTGCTGTTTACGATGATGCTTTATACATATAAACTTGATAACATACATTTCGCTTTGAATTTTTTAAAATTTAAAGCATAATTAATAGTTAGCTCTGTGCTTATTATAGTTAATAACTAGCTGCAGTCTTCCAGGTTAAAGATTTTTCCAAACTGACTGTCCCTGAAATAAATAAATAAATCTTTTAAAACCACACTTAAATTCAGACATCCCATCTGAGAGTAAGCTATATAATAATAATATCCACTGACATTCACACAGCGCCAACTAGCCCCAAGCTAAGCGTGAAGCCTGTATTATGGGTACTAAACAACGGATATACATACTTAATTACATTTCTTTTTTTTTGGTGGGACGACCCATTTGGTGTTGCGGTTGAGAGGTCGGCTGCAACACCAAGGGTTCCGGGTTCGATCCCCGGGCAGTACAAACATTTGTGTGCATGAACATGTCTGTTTGTAATGGTCTGGGTGTTTTCTATGTATAATATGTATGTATTTACAAAAAAAAATGTATACAAGTATATTTATTCGTTGTTTAGTACCCATAATACAAGCTTCACGCTTAACTTGGGTCTAGATGGCGCTGTGTGGATGTCAGTGGATATTTATTTATTATTATTTATTTCTTTTTGTAAAGACATACATATGATACATAGAAAGCACCCAGACCATTACAAACAGACATCTTTATGCACACAAATGTTTGTACTGCCCGGGGTTCGGACCCGGAACCCTTGGTGTTGCAGTCGACGTCTCAACCGCAAAAATGGGTCGTCAGATAATATATAATGATAATGATGACAGTGACTGTTTTCTTCAATACTGTTCGTATTATGTCAGACATCTTATTTACGATCACTTTATACCATAAGAAATACGTATTGAACCTCTACGCTTCAACGTCCCGGGTGCATCATCATCATCAGCTCATCAAACGTCCCCACCGAGGGGCACGAGCCTACCCGTATAGGGTGATTAGGCCTTAGTCGTCCATTTGGCCCAGTGCGGATTGGACGACTTCACACACAACGTTTGAATCTCTTCGCAGGCGTGCATGAAGGTTTCCTCACGATGTTTTCCTTCACCGTAAGAGCGTCGGATAACGTACATCTATTTTCGAATATTCGAAAACACATTGGTACGTGGCGGGATTTGAACCTCAGCCCTCCCGGTAGGAAGGCGACAGTGCACACCATTGAGCCACCGACGCTCAAGTTATAAATTTATTATTGATATGATATTGAATCTCTTCGCAGGCGTGCGCAGGTTTCTTAACGATGTTTTCCTTCACCGTAAGAGCGTCGGATAAACGTTCATATAGTTTCGAAAATTCGAAAACACATTGGTACGTGGCGCCACCAACAAATTATTATGAAGGAAAGCATACTTACAAACAAGCGGCCGGCCCTATGTGTCTCAAAGCCAGAAGGGCTCGAGCGCTTGTCGCCGCAGCCTTTTCGTCCTTTAGGCTTGAACGCGTATGTTTGAGCCATTCCAATACCTGCAAATATATTCAAACTTTTAGTGTTTTTTAATAGCAATGATACCTGATTTCATAATGTTATACGAAAAAGCTGTAAAACTATGATAAACAATGAAATTCCTAGATGCACGAAGAAATTTCAACCGAAAAATGTCCGAGCCGCTTGACACAAACGTTTTGTTATTGTTAATTTGTAACATGAAATGATTCATTAAAATTTTGACCGTAACGCGACATTAAAAGGGTGCAAAATCAAAAAGGATACTCCTATGTCACATGACATGTAGCGAGCGACGTGATTATGAACGAAAATTCTGCCCAATTGACACGATGGGCTGACTTCTGCCACAGACACTTTTTGAGTGAGATTGTGCACTTAGTTAGTTATATAAGCTGTAAAACAAACAAAATTATATAAGGTGTTTTGATAAGCCATCTATTACACCAAAAGTTCTAGGTTCAATCACTGTGCAGTAATAAATAATGCATTTGTTATTTATCAACACCAACAGGTAAAATCAATAAAATGAAACATAATAAATTTATAACTCATCATCATCATCAGCTCATTAAACGTCCCCACCGAGGGGCACGAGCCTATCCGTATAGGGTGATTAGGCCTTAGTCGTCCACGCGGGCCAGTGCGGGTTGGACGTCTTCACGCACAACCTTTGAATCTCTTCGCAGGCGTGCGCAGGTTTCCTCGTTTCCACGTTTTCCTTCACCGTAAGAGCGTCGGATAACGTACATATATTTTTCGAAAATTCGAAAACACATTGGCGGGATTTGCGCCTCAGCCCTCCCGGTAGGAGGGCGACAGTCCACACCATTGAGCCACCGACGCTCTTACGACGAATTTATAACTATCGAAAGTTTATCTCAACGTATCGCGTACAGTAGTTAGTTGGTTATCTCACCAGCAAAGCGTGTTCAGCCCACGCGGAACGTTCTAGAAGTGCCACGGCGGCCGGCGGCAGCGCCATTTGCAATGTGTCCCGTGACGTCACGGCGCCGTCCCCGCGTGACGTCACCAACGCACTGTGCCCGCTGAACACGAGCACGCTCAGCGCGAATACATCGTACAGGTATAGGTGAGATGACAACTCTTCACTTCTATAATAATAATTATTATTATTTTTAGCACCACATAAAATTACAATTTATGTGAAGAGAACTGCAATAATTATAGGCTGTGTTACATCTATAAAAGCTCTTCTTCAGACGCCAGAGGCGTCGGTACATATTCAAAGCATTTTATTATTATTGACGACCTATGAGTGGTAATAGTCGAAACGTCGGCTGCTACACCAAGGGTTCCGGGTTCGATCCCGGGCAGTACAAACATTTATCTGCATGAACATTTCTGTTTGTATTGGTCTGGGTTTTCTATGTATGATATGTATGTATTTACAAAAAAAGTATATAAGTATGTTTATCCGTTGTTTAGTACCCATACTACAGTCTTCACGCTTTACTTGGGGCTAGATGGTGCTGTGTGAATGTCAGTGCAAATTTTTTATTATTTATTATATTAAATATCTACATGATAGAGATCACAAACAAAAACGTTCGTGAGTGTTTGTTGTGTTGTGTGAGCGCGTGTGTGTGGGTATGTGTGTACGCGTTTTTGTATGTGATATATATAATATAAAAGATATAGAAAACGGAAATATTTATCAATCACACATTGACTACCATATTAGTCACCGGTGACTGGGAAATAATTTAAAATTTTCTTTTCTGCCTGGTTTGATGGCAGACAAATAATAAAAAATATCCACCAACATTCACAAATCGCAATTTAGCCCCAAAATAAGCAATTAGTAATACGTGTACTAAATAACGTAAGAGCGTCGGTGGCTCAGTGGTGTGGACTGTCGCCTTCCTACCGGGAGGGCTGAGGTTCAAATCCCGACACGTACCAATGTATTTTCGAATTTTCGAAAAATATATGTACGTTATCCGACGCTCTTACGGTGAAGGAAAACATCGTGAGGAAACCTTCATGCACGCCTGCGAAGAGATTCGAAGGTTGTGTGTGAAGTCGTCCAATCCGCACTGGGCCCGCGTGGACGACTAAGGCCTAATCATCCTATACGGGTAGGCTCGTGCCTCACGGTGGGGACGTTTAATGAGCTGATGATGATGTACTAAATAACGGACTCATAAACAAATTTTTTTTCTTACAGACAGTATGTATCTAAAAAACTTATAAGTACATACTCAGGCTGATTGTTAAATTGGGGATAGATGATACTCCGTAAAAGTAGGCGTATATTTATTTTGTTAGTCCGTGGTGCGTTTTGCTTAGCAACGATCAAACCACTAGTGTTCTGCATACCAAAGGTTATATTTGTACTAGTGATGTAACGAATATTGAATTTTTAATATTCGCGAATGCGAATGCGAATGTTAAATTTCAAATAAAGCGCGTGTCAAATATTTGACAGCTTTGACATTTCGTGCCGGCCATGTTGAAACCGAACATAGCCGAGCGCCCGAACCGATACAGGTTGAATGAACGAAGTTAGTCACAGAAAGAAAGTTCATTCGAAAAGTTTTGTTTTGATTTAAGGTTCTAAAAATAAAAAAGCTTGCTTATCTATTGTGTTATTAATTCATATGCATCTATATATATAATATATATATATATATATATATAATAATTTCCTTTTAGTTTGTTAAAACATTCGCAAAACATTCGCATCGTTTTTTGCCAATGCGAATGCGAATATTCGTTACATCACTAATTTGTACATATTATGCTACAAGTAGGTGAAATAATACTTCTTTAAAATTGTTTGCTATTGAAGTAAAATGGTTATTCATGTGTTCAGCTGTTACTGATAAGCCACTTACTCCTTAAATGCAACTTGGGTCCTCGCCATCAGCTGAAGGAACCACTCCCTGGTGGTCTTAGCGTCGGGGTCCACCGTACTGAGGGCTTGCAGGAGACACTCCAGAGAGAACTGTTGTTCGCTGTCAAAATAAAATCTTCTGTTTATACCGCAGTGTACTTCCTCTACATTATTTAATATTGGAAGATTTATTTCTACCATTTAAAAAAAGGAAAAAGGTTCCCCTCTCGTCAAACTATTTTTTTTTTATGTTAGATCTCCTATACCCAGTAATTTTACTAGCTACAGTGCCATCATCCCGAAACACAAAAGTGCATAGCACTCCTGTTTCACGGGACGATATCTGGCACTGTGGTGGTACCTACCTAGACGACTCAGTACCGAGTACCACCCAGTAAATATTACAGACTTGTGCTTAGTTTGGGTAGAGATGGCGCTGTGAGAATCTCTCTCTTCAACCTATCGCAGTCCACTGCTGGACATAGGTCTCCCCCATTTTGCGCCAGATATCCCGGTGAGAATGTCAGTAAATTTATTTATTTATTATTTTATTTATTGGGAATAACAAACAGTTACACATTGTATGTTTACAAATTACAAAACATGTTTGGTACAGGTAAATGTGTAACCCCTTGTCTGGCTGAGATAATTGATGCGCAGCTACTTAATCTGCGCGTGAGTATGAGATATACTACTTTATCAAGGTGGTAGCACTAAACATATAATAAGTATTTTAGTTTATAAAAATTAATTTCATCTCATAGGCTCATTAACGTCCCACCGAGGGGCACGACGCCTACCCGTTATAGGGTGATTAAGGCCTAGTCTCCACGCGGGCCCAGTGCGGATTGAACGATTTCCCACATAACCTTCGAATCTCTTCGCAGGCGTGCATGAAGGTTTTCCTCACGATCGTTTTCCTTCACGTAAGAGCGTCGGATAATGTACATAATTTTTCGAAAATTTCGAAAATACCTTGTACGTGTTCGGGATTTAAACCTCAGCCCTCCGGTAGGAAGGCGGATCAGTCCCACACCACTGAGCCACCGACGCTCTATACAATTTATATTCTAGTTAATTTTAATTTTATAATAGGAAATCGCACATAGCTATATACGCAGTTTTATAATAATAATAATATCTTATTTCAGATTAATCCATTATGTGTTTAGTTACAAAAATGCGAGCAGTGTTAGAACTACTGCTGGGCATCGTGCCCTCTTGACAAGATATTGAGAATATTTAATGACCATTTAAAAGGTTAGATATATTTCAACTATCTCGCCTAACATTCAGAAATCGTATTGAACTCGCTCGCAGGCATAAATCGCATTATTACAAGTTTTATTATAAAAATACAAATCTTAGTAGTACAGTCTTTAATATTGTTTTCGTTAAGTTGCACTAGGTTAGTAATACATTACTCTTTGTGTCATGTTTTCTTGGATTGTGTTTCTTGATTTGTTGCTTCTAGTCTCGCAAGCAATATTACGCTAAATATCGTGGATAAACGGTGTTGGTTA
>PQWD01009511.1:9281-21966 GCA_019425675.1 Leucinodes orbonalis
ATTGACTCTTGAAACTCTCTAAAGGTTGAATTATTTTTTCCTTGCCCAAGCGCCATTGTCGCGACCCATGGACGTTAGACAAGGTTGTTTAGCTGTTTATTTTTTTAATTAAATAAATGAAATGCCATTGATATTCATACAGCGCCATCTAGCCAAGGAGCTTTGTAAGACTATGGAACTATGAGACTAAAGAACCTACTTTTTTTGTAAATACTTATTATACATAGGAACATCCATACCAATACAACAGTCAAGTTCATGCACACAAATGTTTGACATATCAATTACACTACAGGTCTCCTAAATTTACATTAAAATGGACTCCATACATGTCTATAGTCTTAAGACAGTAACAGTAAGTCTCCCCTAATCTGCACAGTGGGAGCGCAGGACCTCGTTGCTTCAAGGACGTCGACGTTCTTGTGTTTGTTTTATTCTTTTGTAGTGTACAATAAGGCTTGATGGCGTAGCGGGTAGTGAGTTTGGTATACGGTTGTATAAGTTAAGCAACTACCGCAGTGGCTAGTCGTGGGATGGGTGATTTGTTTAGATCGGTTTTCTCGGTACTTCAGAATGCACGTTTGACCAATACAACAATTTTGTCGTGGTCAATGTTTAGATAATGTATAATCTCTGATATATAGGCCTTAGTCGTCACAACCTTTGAATCTCTTCGCAGGCGTGCGCAGGTTTCCTCGCAATGTTTTCCTTCACCGTAAGAGCGTCAATAACGTACATATAATTTCGAAAAATTGAAAAGACATTGGTACCTACGTGTCACGATTTGAACCAGCGCCTCCCGATCGAAAGGCAGCAGTCCACACCATTGAGCCACCGACACTCTATGATTTGACTGCTGTTCAAATATCCTTTCGACACGCGCCAGATTTCATTTCCTCCGCTTTTCTCATCCAGCTTCTTATCCTATATTGGCGATATTCCAACAGTGTAAGTAATTAAGTATGCGAACGTATAACGGTGTGCGATTAGCAGTTACTGGCACGCGCGCACACCTTCACCTGCGCGTGCGCAGCCTAGGACGCAACCTTACTACGACTTACTCGCCGATTGATGGCATTTCAATCATATTCACACAGCGCCATCTAGCCCCAAGTTAAGCGTGACGCCTGTATATGGGCAATAAAACAACGGATAAAATACTTGTAAACATTTTTTGTAAAATATATACATTAAAATGACCCAGACCATTACAAATATACATATTCATGCACACAATGTTTGTACTGCCGGGATCGAACCCAGAACCCTTGGTGTTACAGTCGACGTCTTAACCGCAATCAATGTTTGAAATTTCATTTCATAGGAAGATAAACTAACACTTATGTAGACTAGGTTCTAAGTCGTCAAGGAAAGTTAAAAAAAAACCTATGCCTGGTAAGAGTTAATCACAATTTCAATGCTAAAATGTTCAACGATTTCCCTTCAATTCCTTGTTTAACAATAAACGCGATGTAAAAGATATCAAACATCTACAGCATACAAAACACCCTAGAAGCGATCCAAAGATTCGAAAACCAACGAACACCTAGTTAATTAAACACTAATATTACAACAAACAATCAGTTGCACAAATCGCCGCATCAGATGCGAGCCCATGTCGCACAGTTCGCGATTAACACGAACCGATCGTGTCGCTACTACACCGGAATGTTAAGATGTTGTTGTAAACGAATAGCGAAGGGTTATCGCGCACTGGAAGATGTGCTATTTGAGAAGTTCCCTATGATCGCCAATGATACTCCAGATACAATAAGTAAAGAAAGAAAGAATTTTTTTCAAAACATGTGTCATAATATAACATATAACAATGAATGCTCGTCTTAAAATGTTACAGTCCTCCAAATTATTAGACGCATTGCAAATTTTCAATATTTTTACGTTTCTTACGAGTTTTTATGCAATAATTTTGTATTTAAACTACAATATTATATATTTTTAGCACAAAGGTTTATTGCAGTCCTTCTATTTATTTATATTTTTGCATAGGGCAACACTGTGATGACCAATTGACACATGAACGCTAACAAGTACAAACCTGTTTAAATTGCGATTGGGATTGCATTAGGTACGGACGTGTTTCTGTGGGTTTATAGTTTGTGATTGTTTGTTAAACAGTTTTATACTGCAAAGTTTTTCGTTTTTTCTGTTCAGTGTTCATAATAAATAATTGTACTGATTTCATAATGGGTAGAAAAGGCGATATTTCACCTCGTAAAAAAGCTGAAGTTAAAGCCCTTGTCAATGCGAAGACATTTACAAATCGTGAAATATCACGAAGATTAAATATTTCTGAAGCTAGTGTACGACGCATAAAGAAGAAAATTGAGTCAGGGGAAGAATTGAGCCCAAAACGAAAGAGAAATTGTGGCAGGAAACCAGTTTTCACTCCAAGGTCGGAGAGGTGTTTGAAGAAAATTTGCTTGAAAAACAGATTTGCTACCACAAAGAGTATAAAATCTGAACTCCAGGATGCTGGGGTTAATGCCTCTGAGCGCACTGTTAGAAGGAAATTAAAAGAATTAGATTTTAAGGCCCGTCGTCCCGCCAGGAAGCCCAAGTTAACAGCTGTAATGAAGGCAAAGCGCTTGAAGTGGGCCAAACAATGGCAAGACAAAGATGTGGACTTCTGGAGATCGGTAAGATAAATTGTTACTTCAATTATTTTCATCACAATTGTATATACTATTATGTCATAATACTTATTTATAGTAGAAACGTAGAAATTTACGTATTTTCCCCTTTTTTGGCAGGTCTGTTTCAGTGACGAGAGCACATTCGAAATTTTGCAGAATAAAGCTCTGTATGTGCGTCGTCGTCATGGAGAAAAGTATCACCCCGACTGCATCGTCCCCACCGTTAAACACCCTACAAAGATGATGATTTGGTCAGTCATCAGCGGCAAGGGCACTGGACGTCTGTACGTGGTAAAAGGTATCATGAGGCAAGATCAGTACAAAGAAGTCTTACAAAATCGGTTGATTCCGCAGTTAACAGAATGGTTTCCAAATGGGGAATCATTCATTTTCATGCAGGATGGAGCTCCCTGTCACACTGCTCGATCTGTCAAAGCTTTTTTGACAGAACAAAATATCCCGCTATTGGATTGGCCGGGCAATAGTCCCGATATGAACCCAATCGAAAATGTGTGGGAGCTGATGAAAAGAGAAGTGGCTAAAGAAGTCATCACTAATAAAACACAGCTCCTGGAAAAAATAATTTACGTGTGGAATCATCACCCACAAATGCAAGAGACAGTACAATCTTGCATTGATAGCATGCCGCGCAGAATTAAAGCGTTAATAGCGGCTAAAGGTGGCTCAACAAAATATTAATTTTCTATTTAAATTATGCTTATTTTTCTTTAAAATTTAATAAACACGGATTCACTACATAAATATGGTTTTATTTATGTTAAACTAATTCATTATTAAAATGGTTATATGAAAAAAAATTGATAATTCAAATTAGAACCACAAAACCGTAAAATATCACATGACAATTAATATTTCAGATGAAATCTAGCGGTGCGTCTAATAATATGGCCAGGGACTGTAAACTCTTCATCAAAAAGATCACGAGCTGAATTTTTGAGAGAGTTAGAAGAATTTTGTAAATCATTGAATATAAAAGAAATATACATAATAAAATGTCAAAATATTAAGACATTCATTGAAAAGTTCTTACAAGAAATAAATAAAAGTAAATGGACCGGTCCACGAATTTGCATTCTACATAATGTTGTAAGAATAAGTGATAAAGATGAAATAAGAATAATTCTTAATGATTGCCATCTCTTACTTACAAGTGGCCACGCGGGTATGAGACGAATGTATAATAACATTAAGAAATATTTTTATTGGCCTAATATGGAAAATGACATTAAATTTTTCGTAAAAAGATGTCATAAATGTCAAACGCAAAAGCACTCTATTCCGTTAAGGCAACCAATGACACTTACCTCGACGGCAAGTTGGGCTTTTGAAAAAATATATCTAGACTTAGTAGGACCTTTAGAAGTAGATTAAAATAATTATCGTTACATACTTACAATACAATGCGAATTAAGTAAATACATCGAAGCTTATCCTTTAGTTTCTAACTAAGTGAGGAGGTTGCACGAACTTTGGTAAGTAATTTTATGTTAAGATACGGGATTCCAAAAGTTATAGCTACAGAGGTAAGGAATTTATGTCAGCAGTGTTCAATGAAATTTGTTCTTTTACACATTAAACAATTACACTCCACAGCATATCATCACGAAAGTATAGGCGCGTTGGAGAATTCTCATAAACACCTTAACAGTTTTATCAGAATCCAAACCGATAACCATCCTGAAGTATGGGGTTCTTGGTTACCATTTTGGTGTTTTTCTGACAGTATGTCAGTTCATTCCGAACATAAATTTACACCTTTTGAACTTGTTTTTGGCAGAAAATTTATTTTACCCAGTAATCTTTCAGGTATTTGCGTAGATCTTTTATATAATCACGAAAATTATCCAAATGAATTAAAATATCGAATTCAAACTGCTCAAAAAGAGGCCCGAGACAATTTGTTAAAAAGTAAAGTTAAAAGAAAATCTAATTATGATAAAAATGTAAGAACTGTAGCGTATAAACCAAATGATATGATTTTACTAAGAAGTGAAAATAATAACAAAATGAGTTCTGTTTATTTAGGTCCATACTCTGTTATAAGAGATGTATCTCCAAATGTTGAAATACTTAAAGATGGAAAACCATACTTAGTACACATAAACAGCACTGACGACGAGCACTGACGCCCTGCCAGTATTGGCGGGTGAGCTGCCCGCCGACTTCGAGGTAATTCGGGCAGGCAGACTAGGTAGGGCGCGCGAGTCCGCGGGTGGTTCCAAGGCCGAGAGCAGCAGTGTCAAACTCAGCATTTCTGAGTCCGTCGTCGCCGAATGGCAACGGCGTTGGGACACGTCTGAGAAGGGGCGGGAGCTATATCAGTTTTTCCCGGACGTGGCGGCTTGACTCAAGGCGACTTGGGTAGAGCCGGACTATGAAACATCGCAGATTTTGTCGGGTCACGGCGCTTTTAGAGGTAGACTCCACCGTATGAACCTTGCGGACACGGGGTCCTGCTACTGTGGCAGTGAAGTAGAGGACGTACACCATGTCCTGGGAGTGCGAGCTCTACGGGGACGCGCGTAGGGAACTTTTAGATAATGTGGATGTCCTTCAGGTGGGTCCGGTTCACTACTGCGATCTCGTGGGGACGGAGGCGAACTTCAGGCGGCTACGGGATTTCGCGCGCGCGTGGTACAAGATTCGAGGCGGGCTCGAAAGACAAGAACGTCAGAGGAGGTGAAGAAGTAGACAGGATGTGATACCTAGAAGTGTGGAGTATATTTGGAAAAACGAAGACCTTGGCTGAAAAACAGAGGTAGCTAGATAGCGGCTACACCGATTAGGTGGGCACACCGCACGGCGGAGACCGAAGGCGTACGTGTGTTTGTCACGCCCCAGAAGGGGGAGAAGTGACTGGGACACTAGGACAAAGAGTTAAAAAATTGTAGGGAGTGAAGAAGTGCGCGCGGTGATAGCGTAAGCATAGTCCCGCGCGCACCTCCCGTGCTTAGGCCTGTATAACCGGAAGGTTGAGTCAGGCCATGGGAAGGTGGTGGGATAGTTCCTTCAAATGTCGGAATCCAGAAACAACCGCCGCCACCTATCCTTGAAGAACATCCCCTTGAAGCAGATTTGCCTGCTTTAACAACACCTCAATTTCAGCCTGGACCATCAACACGTAATAAACATAGCCTAATCCAATCTCCGATTCGAAAAGTATGTGGTGATTTGACAACTTCGTTTGCAAATACTTCGCCTCAAGAAATTCTCGCGATCCCGACAGTCAAACAAAGAAACCAAACGAGAAAAAACTATCGCCGAGGGAAAACTATTGTTCTTACGTCATCCCCCTACAAAATTGAGTTAGAAGAACGAAAACAACTTAAGAGAACGAAGAAGCGTTCTAATCCAAATGACCCCAAGTTTAACTCTAAGAAACGGAAGACCCAAAAAGTTCCCTCTGGTGTAGAGAATACCGACGAGGATGCCATGTGCCTCTACTGCTTCGACGTGAACCACACTTATTTAAAGTCTTCGGAAGGTTGGGTGGCTTGCCAACTATGTGAACGGTGGGCTCATACAGCTTGTGCTGGTGTAGATGACGACAATACAGAAGAAATAAAAAAATACGGGATATCTGTTTGCAAAACCGAAAGAAAAGTGCATCGTTCTTAACTCTGATGGTACAGGAATCTGGAATACCTGTTTCAAAGAGAACTGTACAGCGAAGGTTGGCAGAGGAAGGCCTTACAGGTCATCGTCCAGTTAAGAAGCCACGATTGACAGAAGTTATGAAAAAGAAACGACTTGCCTGGGCTCGTGAGCATCGCCTGAAGACTGTTGAAGACTGGAATAAGGTCAGCCCTGATGTCAATTTTATTTCCAAATAATATACCATCATATTTTCAATATTTATAAAGGTTTCTTTTTATTTTTAGGTTTGTTTCTCAGATGAGTCGACATTTGAAATCCTAGCCGACAAAAGCAAATTTGTAAGACGGCGCCCAGGCGAGAAATTTCACCCTGACTGCATAGTAGAACGTGTTAAACACCCTGTCAAAATCATGGTATGGTCTGTCATAAGCGCAAAATGGGTTGGGCGTCTTTACATTGTCCAGGGAACCATGAGACAGGACCAATACAAGCAAGTTTTGGAAACTCGCCTGTTGCCACAACTCCAGGAATGGTTCCCGAATGGGGAGGATTTCACGTTTATGCATGATTCAGCGCCATGCCATAAAGCGAGGAGCATAACGAAATTTTTAGAAGACCATAACATTCCAGTTTTACCTTGGCCTGGCAATTCCCCAGACATGAACCCCATAGAAAACCTGTGGGAAATTACCAAAGCGGAAATTGCCAAGGAAATGGTAACTACCAAGGTAAAATTGATTGAAAAGTTAATAAATGTATGGCATCATGATCACAAACTACAGGAAAGCACTAAACTGTGTATAGAAAGTATGCCGAGGCGAATAGAAGCATTAATAGAAGCCAAAGGAAATGTAACAAAATACTAATAATTTCCCACCTTTTTTTTTTGTACTTGTTTATATTTTTTTGTTGTGTTAATGTCATATTTTGTAATCTTAAATTCATCAGTAGAAACATGTCTAATATAATAAATATAATTATAACAAAAAGTGTCGTTTTTTAATGATTTATGAACCAATATGTAACCAAAAAGTAAGGTTTTGTGACTGTCCCTATTAATTTGGCAACCCACTGTAAAACAAAGCAAGTTAGAGCAGGGTCAATATAAACCGATTGCTGGAGAGCATACAACCTACCACAAAATGGTTATATCCATAAAACTGTGAACCATAATAACCTTGACAATCCCTTCGCTGGCCCCAATAAAACTGGGAGCCAAAACCCAATAACACACAAAATGCATACAAAGTCCATGGCAAAATATGAAGAAAAGACTTCACAAATAAAATTACAACAGAATCTTTAAAGGCTGGTTAATCGAATATTATTGGTGCAAATAAATAGACATCAATAATTTAGATCCCTTTGAGGACTGATTAAATGTATTAAAAAAAATAATTTGACTGATTAAAAATTATAATAAAAATAATTTATTTTAAATTATAATCAATCATTTTAAGTATTAATCATTGAAGATATTACAACTCGTAGAAATCTACTGTGCAATCTGCTGAAATGTAACTGCTACACCACATGGCCATTTTGTATAATTCACCATGTGGGCTTCAAATGGATGACTTCGAAAAACGCCCACTTAGCTAAAGGACTATTTCGCGTAATATCCAATTCGCTAATAGCCTAATTTGCTAATAGACCTATTCAAATAACAGCTAGGTAAAAAAGTCTGTTCTTTTTACTGTTTCTGTTGAGTTTTAGCTGTGTAATGTTTGTGAATAGTCGTTTTAAGTTTGGCCTTTTTCAACATGTTAGTGAAGCCTGTTGGTTATACCAATAACATTATTGACAAGGCAATTCATCTTGGCAAGAACTCTTAACACTAAACAATTCAATTTATTTTTTTAAAAACTCTGAATTTATCACAAAAATAAACTTCAGTTTATTATGGGCTAGATATCAAAAAGCTTTGTGGTATTGGAGTAAACAATGCAATTGTCATGATGGTAGTACACATTGAGTTAACTGAAATCTATAATTAACTATAAACAACGGAGAACCCTCAAAAATTGCACAAGCTTGTGCCACAATATGGCTTTGTTAATTTTGTGGAAACTGCAGTGAAATGTATTTGAATAATGGATAGACATAAAATTGCATTATAAAGAAGGAAAGAAAAACATTTTCTAATGACACTAGGAATTCCGAAAAATGCAACTGCGCTTCTGGCAGTGTTTCTACACTACACAACAACCTGGATTAAAATCAAACTAGGAAAGCATATTTGTTATACATCCATTCTGTTTTAAATCACTTGCAAAGTTGCAAGGTCCCGTGAAATTTTTCCAATCCAATATTGAACCTAGCAATATGTTAAACATTTTTCCAATCCAATATTGAACCTAGCAATATGTTAAACAATGTAATAATAGCTGTTGAATCACTTGGTAGAAGAAATAAAAATGATAAGTGTTTATTTAATTTAGGTCCTTACAGAACACTTATGAATGTCAAATGAAGCTACCACTGGTTTGGGAGGTAGTGTTCTCAAACACAAACAACAAATTGATATTATTAAAATTAATGTATAAGATTATTCAGGTTAACATCCTTATTTAGGAAGCACATTAAAAAACAAGCTGAGAGATCACAAACACAACTAGATTTTCACAGAAAGTTTCTGCAGAGAAGAGTAAAATTTACTATTGGTGTAATTAAACAAGTAGGACAACAGTCAACAAACAAAAAAGTTCAATTTCAAGTACTTTAAATCAGGTCAAAGAACACATTACACCATTGGTGCAGGAAGTGGGGTAGGTACACTGAAAAATTTACAAACAGGGTTGAAATATATTCGTACCACAGGAAAAGCAAAACAGTACAATAGCGTTTTAGCCTGAAGTTTTAATGTTAAAAAATGGAGCTTTCAAGGAGTGTGTTAATTTACTCTTTCAATGATTTCCTTGCCATGGGCTAATGAGGAAGATGAAAGGGTGAACCAAAATATTGTTACGGGTACGGGTGGTACATGCTACTTACCAAAGTAACACAAATATAAATTGACAATGAAAAATCACTACATGAAAATAAAAATAACACAGACTTAAAACAAAAATTTGACACAAACATAACCTAAAACAAATCTAAAACTTTATTGTGCTTACATTACGACATACAAAACAGTTCAACCAGACTTATGCTAATAAAAGTATTCTTAACTTCCTATAAAAAAATTTAGGTATTATATGTGTGCAACAGAAAATAACATACAACAGCTAGAAGAAGGACAAAACAGGCGACGAAAAAAGGGTAAAGAATAATTCAAATAAAATAGCAACTCGCAACTGGTCGCAACGCAACAAGTGTTGCCCAATGCCCATACATTTAAATATACCTCAATGGTGTTGCCAAACCCGAAACCAAATTCCTCGTACATAAGCAGCTAAAAATCTCGTACTTTGACTTTTAAACCTCGTACATCTAAAAAAACGCATTCGTCATTAAAAAAACATCACTTGTGTTATAGAGACGATTAACACGGAGGACAAAATGTTTTATTAATTGTCGTTTTCTCGGTTGACGTTTGATAGATACAAACAATGATCGCCTAAATGCGACCAATGGTTTTTGCGTGTCAAAGTTCAAGTTCTGATGGATTTTACATTTTTTTCATATGAAGCATGGTCACATTACAAAATCTCGTAAAAAATTGTACGAGGTTGAAAGTGTCCTCGTACCTCGTACGGAAGACCCCAAATCTCGTATTTGTACGAGGAACCTCATACGTTTGGCAACCCTGTCAAGAAATTTTGATTTTTGACCAAACGTACAAAAAATAACTTTTTTTGTACGTTTGTTCCATTGGAACAGGCTAAGGTCTGAAATAGTACGGTGTTATCGTTAGCAACTAATTTTCATCTATTATATATTAAAGGAGAAAAGAACGACGTATGATACATAAAATTCCTTTCTTCTTCAAGAGTGAGTTTCAGCAAAGACGTAGAATTTTACTTAAGCCTTGAGCAGAATTCTTAAGATAACTTGATGTGACTGTTACATTTCACGTTACTAAACAACCGTTTGTTCGCGTACAAATAATAGTTACCCCAATATTACACATTAATCATTGAAAAAACACAAATATTCTGGATTATGGACATCATAACTACATATTATGATATTCTACTACCAAGATTCTTAAAGCATAAGTTCTTTTAACAGTTTAAAATAACCGAAGTCGTGCGTGGAATAAAATTAGTTAAATTAAGATTTTTCTGGTGCTGGGGCCTCACTAAGGTTTAACGGCCATCTAAGCCATAATTAGCGCAACGCATTATGTCGAGACTCTTGTTCCGTGGGGTCCTAGTGCTTTAAAGGTTTTTCAAGGAAATTTCCAAAAGGTTAGTCGACATCACAGGTGACCGAAGATCTGACAGCTACCTTGGATAGAGAATCAGTCTGGCAATACAAAGGGGTAGCTAACGTTGCCAGTATTTTTGGAACCTTGCCGAAAGGGACTTCTTTTAAACATATTTTTTAGTTTTAATTATTTATTATTAAGTGTAGTCTAGGGTGTAATACGTTTTAGTTAAAGAGTTATTTATGTACTCCATTAGATTTAATACTACATATATGAATATATCTATTAGCGCAATAAATTTGAAATAAGGTTTGGGTGGCCAAATGAATTATCTGTTGATGGGCGCTGACAGACGTCCGAGTATAATGGCGAAGAAAAACGGCTAAATCTGGGTTGTACGTCATTTAATGTAATTGTACTCTACTTTACAACAGTACTAAAGTATGCGTAAATACTTTATTGATTAATTTGCTGATTTTAACATAATAGTCATACTACACACTAAAGCTACTTAATTATTTAAAAATAATTTTATTACTTGCTGTATCGTATTTCTTAATAACTTATTTTGTTTATTTACCACTGATATTCGGTAGGAATAGAATATTTATTACGGAATAAATAAATATAAGTTTGAGTATCGGAAAGGAACAGTTTGGATTGTAATACCTTGATATCCATGTACTTTAACTAATTACCTTTAATAACCAATGTACTTGAAATGCAAAATAAAAGGAAGCAACCTTATTATGTATATATATATATATATATATATGCACGTGTGTTATGATATATGTATATATATATATACATATATCATAACACGTGCGATTCCGATGTAATCACAACGCTAATTCACATCAAGTGTGATCGCTTAATTGTATTAATTCTCACGGTACTCTCTTTGATTTACCGACAGTTATGTTATCGCCAAACGGCAAACGATTCGTTATCAATGCTGTTTTTATTTGTCGCTATACCTAAAGTTAACGTCCATCAACAGACGTTAATACCGGCATTCTGCGTTAGTCGTGCCGATTTCTAGCTGAACTGGTTTTTGCGGTTTTGGCTTTGATGCCAGATAACTTTGCCAAAATAATAAAAAAATAACGTCATTTTGACATTTCTAGTTCTTTTTTAACAAAATATAAAACTATTTGAAAAAATTAATTCGCTTACAAATTCTACACAGTTCACACGTATATAACATTGTTTTCCAAGGTGACGCCGACTTTTAAAAAGTTTCAAATATGTCTCAATCCCGGCTCGCGTCGTGTGTACCTTTGCCATTGGAACCTAAAGTTCTTGTAAATGTAATAGAAAAAGCGAAAGATTGGGCATTAATGCATGGTGTTGGAATGAGAGACAAGAAACATTTTAACAAGGATAGTATCCAGGTAATATTAATGATAACAAAATATTAAATTAAATTTTGTATTGCCATTTGAAGTGTATATTAATATTTTTGGTTTTGTTTGTAAACAAGTTTCTACAGTTGGTGATAGCTAGATGGAATTTAGATCTTAAGTATATTTTTTGAGCCTGCTCCAGAAATGCATTCTGTCGCCCAGCAATTTATTATAATAGTTACAATGGCGTTTTTAACTTTTCTTACTTTTTTATTTACTTGTAAGCAACATATAATAAATAAATAAATAAAATAAAATAAAAAAGACTTTAATTTCTATGGTTACAAATATTAATTTTTAACAAAACAGTTTACACCAGAACCTTCTTTCGAGTAAGGCTCTTCCAGAGACAGCCCGCGTTTCTGTTTTGGGCCTCTCAAACCAATTTGGACTGCTACTTTCACAATCTCGTCTGACATCGGCCAGTGGTCGATCCTTTTTTCTCTTTCTTCTGGGCCTCCAAGCCGTTATGCGGAACGTCCACCTGTGTCCCGAAGTCTGGCAACGTGACCAGCCCATTTCCACTTTAGCTTTTGAGCCTGGTTGAGTGCATCTGTTACTTTTGTTTTTTTCCTAATTAGGGAGTGGTTTATCCTTTGTATTTTTCTTATTCATCAAGCTGCGTTCCATTCCTTTGGCATGTGACTATTTTGGATTTTACTTTTGATGAAAACTTCATGTTTTGGCAG
>PQWD01009512.1:0-34584 GCA_019425675.1 Leucinodes orbonalis
GAGTCATGATACTCGTAGTAATTAATATTATGGTGAGTGTTCGGCGAGAGTTGACAAATGCGTGCTCACAGTCACGCGGCACAGCCCGTACTGCCGCCACCAAATTCCCCGATATATTATACCAGCGTGTGCGTGAAATCGCGTGCAGACACTGCGCGCGGCGCGTACGCACACATTCAAACCGAGAGCGGCACGTTTGTATGAAGATGTTTTACTGTCTGTCTACTGTGACATTAGGCTGTGTAGTCACTGATTACGAGTATTTCGCGGGGCATAGAATATTCAAACGCATTAGTATGACAGTACATACGAGTATATTAGCCAGTAAGGCAGTATTATTGTTGGTTTTTAGCAATGATATTATGTATATATAAAGGTAGATACGCCATCCGTGCCTCGAAAACGAACCGCCGAAGAGAGTAGTTTGTACTCTTTTGTTTGGGTAAATGTGCGCTCATTCGAAATATGTGTATGTCTGTCACTGAATTCGGAACACTTTTTTCGATTGTTTTGTGAGCATATCACAAATCTATACTTTTTTACATCATTGGTTTTAAGGGTTCCTTAACCAATATACGTTTTTATATGTTAACAGATTGTTGTGAGGTGACAGCAGATTAGAATTTGTCACCAGTAATAATCTTCACGCGGGTGTCGTGAATCGTCACTTAACCAATCTGGTACCTACGAAGTATATTAAGATTTAGCTAAGCCTGTTGAATGTACAGATCACGGTCTAGGGAGCCTTTTAATATAACAGCGACCAGACAATCTATGTAGACGTTGCCCTATCATAACATAATAATATTAAATTTTAAACGAAGCGTAGTCTGACCCCCAACCAAATGGACTGATGATCTGGTTAAGGTGGCGGGTAGCAGATGGATGTCAACTGCAAGGGATCGGTCCGCGTGGAAATCATTAGGGGAGGCCTTCGTTCAGCAGTGGACTTTCTAGGTTGTAATGATGATGATGATGATTAAATTATAACTATAAATAACTACACATGTTTCTATGCAGTTTCGACATAAAAATAACTGAAGACATACCATAAAAGTAAAAGTCGAATTTGCAAACATCGCTCTGCCCTAGCATGAAAAACATAAACCCCATAAATAATTCCGTTTGTAATATCTCAATAAATGTGAAACCCAATCTCTCCCTTATGGCATTTCTTAACGGCGGCAGTAAAATTGTAGAGTACTTTTGAATCAAAGAGCGGACAGTTACACAGAAGAGTTACATGATTTGACACTGTTGGACTTATCTCTTAATGGTTAAGAGGACTTACCAGGACTATAAAGACTATACAAATCACTTCATAGTAAAACAAAGTCTCATTCTCTGTCCAAGGAAATACTTAAATAAATAAATAAAATAAATATCCACTGACATTCACACAGCGCCATCTAGCCCCAAGTTAAGCGTGAAGCCTGTATTATGGGTATTAAACAGGCCAAACCACTGAAGCGCTTTTTTTCAAAGCATAAATATTCATATGTTTAGTTTAGTATTTTAATTGTTTTTATTATATTTTTTGACGTTCATAAGTACTTTTTGTAAGCCTAATTTGAAATAAATGGATTTAATATTTGATATTTGTAAATTCATACACACTCGTATTATACATAGAAAACACCCAAACCATTACAAACAGACATTTTCATGCACACAAATGTTTGTACTGCCCGGGGATCGAACCCGGAACCTAGTTGCTGCCGACGTCTCAACCGCAACACCAAATGGGTCGTCAATTCTTTAAAAGTACGCAACGGATTTTGATGAGGTTTCTTTATTTGTCCTTATTCTTATCGTTTTTGCTCACAGGGTTGTGACTAAACTCGACTAAAGCCTACCAGAAAAGATATTGTCCATTTGGCACAACCCACGCCACGTACCTCTACACGTAATTAGGATTGTGGGGGTCATAAAAGACGTGGGCCACAATTTACCTCCAACAGTACTTACAACGCCTTCTGGCTCGATGACGATGACTTGTGAAAGGTCCGCTGGTGGAGGTTGATCATAAGAACGGCAGGAAGGGAGACTTCCAGCAGTGAACTTTTGGACAGAATGTCCGTTCTGTGAGTCATAATCTTTGCGGGGTGATGTGCAAACAATGTTGTGTAGCGCCACCTGGCGGCGGGACAATGCAATTTGTCAGGACACACTCTAAAAATATAACGACACGAACGCGATAGTAACATCTTGATGCTGTGGAACCATTAACTGATCATAAATGTAATGGAGACTGGTATTAAAATAATGTTTTCTCGCTGATGGTGTGATACATTTTATAGGAGTCACTGCCACGCTCCGCTGTGACACATTGTGTTGTGATAGATAGAAAAAATGCTTATTTGTACACTGAAACACACACAAATTCATTTAAATACATTATACATACAAAACACAATACGAAAAAAAAACAAATAAAAAGCATGCAATAGAATTAAATAAAATCTATAAATAATTCTTTTTATTTAGCTAAAGAAATACTTATATACATATAAAATGGTTTACTAGTAAAGTAAAATTTATTCAGAAAACAATTACATTGAATTCATTGTTAAACAAAATTAAAAACAACATTTTTAAATGTATGCAATTGCACTGAATGGAAGCCTACTCAGCGTAGTCAGAACAACCACAGGATGTCCTGACGCTGGTCTTCCGTAGACACCGTTGATGACTAGGTAGTAGACTCGATAATGAGTCGTCTAGGTAGGTACCACCGCAGTACCGTCCGTGAAACAGGAGTGTTATGCACTTTGTGTTTCGGGATGACGACACTGTAGCTAGTGAAATTACCGGGTATACGAGACCTAACATCTGTTGTCTCGGTGACGGGCGCAGTGCGGCATTGTTTGAGGATAATAATTATCTAGCTGAGCTGTGGGTCTACTTCGATGCCGCTCTGTCATGGTCAGGCGTATCACTTACCATCAGGTGAGCGTCCCGATCGTCCTGTACACTTATAACATAAAAAAACCTTAAAGAAAACAGCTGATTTTCAGTTACAGTCTCAGATCAGTAGTTGTGATTGAATGGTTGAGAGATACATTGCATAAACTGCCTCCGAGGGAACAGGCGTTTAACTGCGTGACCCAAAGATCATGGGTTCGAATGCCGTGGGGAAACATCACTTTGTGAGATTTTTCATAATTTGGGCACTGCAGGCTGAATCACTTGATTCAAAATTGGTGGTGACTACCATCCAAAGATTTGTAGGGCACCGCAATGATATTCTGTATATATATAAAGGAAGATACGCCATCCATGCCTCAAAAACAAAACGCCAAAGAAAATACAGTTGTAGGATCTTTGTTTAAGTAAATGTACGCTCATTCGAAATATGTGTATGTGTGCTGTCGCTGCATTCGGAACACTTTTTCGATGTTTGTGAGCATATCACGAATCTATACTTTTTACATTGTTCGAATGGACTCGAATAAATATTGACATACCAAATACAAAAGTGTCTGTCGTATAATTTCTCAGTTAATAAATATCTCGTAACGAATTAGAACTAACAAAATTAACAAACCTCGCGCTCGGTGACACCGTTGATTGTCCTATTTAAACAGTGTTGTATCAGACAAGCGCAAATACAATAAGAGTTCGGTGCAAGTTAGATTAAACCACGGTTAAGTCTTGTGCGGACGAAGTTTGCGCTACCCCTATCATTGCGGTTTGGTTCAAGTACCAAGTTCTATACTAGGGAAACTCGATTGTAATTTTATTTAAACTCGACTGAAACTCGATTAGAACTCGATTTTTTTTATTTATTTGAACAACAAAACAGACTAAAATCGACAGAGCGTCGGTGGCTCAATGGTGTAAACTGTCGCCTTCCTACCGGGAGGGATGAGGTTCAAATCCTGACACGTACCAATGTGTTTTCGAATTTCCGAAAATATATGTACGTTATGACGCTCTTACGGTGAAGGAAAACAGCGTGAGGAAACCTTCATGCACACCTGCGAAGAGATTCGATGGTTGTGTGTGAAGTCGTCCAATCCGCGCTGGGCCCGCGTGGACGACTAAGTCCTAATCACCCTATACAGGTAGGCTCGTGCCCCTCGGTGGGGACGTTTAATGAGCTGATAATGATGATGATGAAGTTTTAGAGATATTGAAGAATACTATTGTCGGAGTAATTGGTTCCCTTGGACTAAGTTGGTTCCTGTAAAAATAAGATGAATTGATATCTGGGCGACTCTACTTCCAGCACAGTAAGGTTCATATTTGTTTTACGCAGTTTGAGAATCAGCATATTATTTGCCAGTACTACTCATTCAAGTATATGTACCGCGTGGTGACGGCAGATTCGAATACAATTACCACTACTCCTACACCCGCGGGTGCCGACGGCGGCTTAAGGACAACAAATTCAGCAGAGTGCGGGTAGCAGCGCTCTTTTTTACAAACAAAAACTACTTTAATTTTTATTTTTGTCATATCTTATTTCTTATGTATAATATTATAAATCATTATACACTAATAATAAGATATAATATATATAGATACGCACCATACTTATATTAAAAATTGTCAACCAAGCATAACCTAGGCCTTCCAACAACATCTCAGAGGATAAGGGGAGTAGCTGAAAAACAGCGATGCTCGGGATTGCTCTGTTGCAAACTCAGCTGAGCTCCTTCCCTTTGTCTCAAAGTACTTGTTTTTTGTAAAATTTTGAATTTTTATTTGTTAAATGTTTGAAGAGAGACAATAAATATATTCTTATTCTTAAGATATGACAACGTTCACTAGTATCGAGTAAAAAGTTTGAGATAATTTTATTTATATTGAAAATACGAGCCAATAGTAGGGTCTGTGGGGAGCGAACAAAGTTGATGTCCAAAGGCCGATGTTTATCTTTACAACAAATAGAAGGGTGACCCGGTACAAGCCTAGCTTCACAATACATACGCAATACCCATTAAATGGTTTTTTAATTAATTGAGCGCCGTTGGCTCATTGGTACGGACTAGCCTTCCGATCTGGAGGATGCAGGTTCAAATCCCGCCACGTACCAATGTCTTGACCAGTAGACTTACCAGTAAAACAAAACTCCCGAAAGTCCTACTGTTAAATACGAATATTCATTTGATAGAAAACGTAGAAAGTGAATTCGATCGCAAAATATCCAATATTTAAATTTATTCTAAAAAGTACTAGGAAACTATTTATAACCAAGAGGTTCTGGTAACGGAAATAAATATTTTATAATGTTTCAAACCGATGATGAATTTTCATCGATTTGATGAATTTCTAATGGGAAGTAAATTCCCACTAGTCCAATTGGTAAGACTACAGAGAATACCCCAATATTACTCGTACTAATAAGCTAAAACACACTAAAAACCAATGCTTTTGTTTAATGGAATCGAAATCTATTTACACCGAATCATCCACAAAGATTACGTTTGAACAAGATAAGCTATTCCAACGCTTTATACCTTGTAATAGGGTTGACATCAGTCGGACACGCCTTTTGCTTGTCAGGAAATCTTCAAGGATATCTTAATGTTTGTAATCGAGCTATCTATCAAGTGATAACGCCAATCGGTGCCATAGACTTAGTAACGTAAAAGAACTGACAAATATTTTTGCTAACGACTATAGCAGGAGATATAGGTGTGTGCAAATGATATTAAATATATCGATTATGATAATATGAAAGTAAAAGACATAGTTGACCTTTGTCCCTTACATTAAAATAAATTTACCGTGATCTATATATATTCTAGTCTCATTCTTATATTTATTTTCACACTTTATAATGATAAAAATATAATAATAATAATTTACGATTCAAAAGTATCGTAAAAGATTTATTTGAATAAAGATATTTTGAGTTTGAGTTTGAATCATCATTAACATCATCAGCCTATAAGGTTCATACATACAGTAAACAGGCCTTATACATAGCACACTTAGGTTTAAAGATAATTTTATTTCTCATTCGAGACATAAATATCACTTACATGAGAATAGATTTAACATTGTTTATTTTTTCAAGGCGCCGCTTCGTGTCGGACGAATCACTATTTCACTTATGAAAAACTTCACCACTTCACATTAATGTTCTATGCTATGTTATTGTGACACTTAATAAGACGTTTTGTAAAATCACAAAGAAAACTCGCCGTGCGTCGAATATTTCGATTGGTTAATAGCATTTCACGCGCAAAGATTCGTCTTCGAATCTACACCCGATTTATGAATCTTAATTTTATACAACTGTACTTCTAAACTTTCCTAGATCTTCATTTTAGCACATGATTCAGTCAAGAGTTTTTAGTTAACGCGATTGGCATGACTTTCCGCGGATTACAAATGAATTTGTACAAATACATTTTTTAGTGGTGTTCTAGTGAATTTAGAGTGCTAAGTGATGTGAAATTTCCAAAAATGTCTCGTAATCCAGGTATGTAGAGTGAAATATTTTTTGTTACAAAGTGTACTGGACGGTCAGGAAAGTGATACGCCTGACCACGACAGAGCGGCATTGAAGGGGACCATTAACGGATAGATATTTACTATTCTCCATCAATGCCACACTGCGTTCGTCTCCCAAGAGAACAGATGGTAGGTCTCTTAGACCCAGTAATTTTACTAGCTACAGTGCCCTCATCCCGAAACATAAAAATGCATAACACTTCTATGAACGGTACGATATCTTGCGCTGCGGTGGTACCTAGTCAACTTGCATGAACATGTCAGTTTGTATTGGTTTGGGTGTTTTCTATGTATAATATGTATGTATTTACAAAAAAAATGTACATAAGTATGTTTATCAGTTGTTTAGTACCCGTAATACAAGCTTCACGCTGAACTTGGAGCTGGCGCTGTGTGAATGTCAGTGAATATATTTTTTTGTTCACAAATAGCTACATATACATATATTTTAGCGTAACGACATACGTGATTGCTTAAAATCATTGAACTCATACAAGTCTTAAAGTTTTAGCCTTGACAACGTTTACAGTATATGTTAAGATAACTACGAAAAAATTACTCAGTTATGACAATACTTCCACAACGTGAGATGTATGATATATTATAGCATTCATTTGTCATACAAATCATTCGGTGTTTGCATCAATCCTTAAGAGTATTTATTAAAAATATAAAATATCGTGGTAATAACATAGAGTGTAAGTTTATTAAGTGAAAGTTCTTCTTGTCTTCTTGAAATGATATCGCTAATGTATAATTAACCGTATATTTGTGTTCTGAAGTGAAGAGTGTAGTTCAGTTAAGTACCGGCTTGTACCTGAATGACACGTCACAAGTTAGGTAAAACCTTGTTTAGTACTTGTTTTTAACTGGAACTTACTATGGAATAGTCATCCAAATGCTTTCTTAATTGATGATCGGTCGTAGACAATTGACGATTAAAAAGACTGCGACCTGAGGTTTACGGCCATATCTTAAAACAGTATTACTAAAATGATACATCAGCATTTTTGTACCAGAAAAGAGATTTTTGTTTTAAGAGATGGCGGTTGGGGGCCTTCGTCATGAGTCCCTGTAGGTTTGACCAGTCCCTATTCAGGTTACCGGTACGTATCCGATCTCTTTTCTCCCGAAACAAAACAAACATAGCGATATGTGGTCTTGCACATAGTGTTCCAGTTACAAAATATTTGTAATAAATTATTGCAAAGCTGCGTTAAGGTAAATGACAAAACTCTATAAAATGAATGAATGATATCAAAAGTTTAAAAGAGTGACTATAGAGTTTCTTGCCGGTTATCCTCGAAGATCCTACTTATTCCGAATAACAATTTGACTATCCAAAAGTATTTTTAAATTTACTTTGTGTATTTTATCTGTATTAAGTATCATCATCAGCTCATTAAACGTCCCCACCGAGGGGCACGAGCCTACCCGTATAGGGTGTGATTAGGCCTTAGTCGTCCACGCGGGCCCAGTGCGGATTGGACGACTTCAGACACAACCTTCGAATCTCTTCGTAGGCGTGCATGAAGGTTTCCTCACGATGTTTTCCTTCACCGTAAGAGCGTCGGATAACGTACATATATTTTCGAAAATTCGAAAACACATTGAAAGGCGACAGTCCACACTACTGAGCCACCGACGCTCTATTAAGTATCTGTTTTTATTTGAATAAAGATATTGTGATTTTATTTTTAAAATTATGTACTTTGAAAGTACAAAGTTTATAACTTGAATGCATACCGGCTATAAAACCAAACCGTATTTACTACAGATTTAGAGCGTGGTATACCCGAGGAGCCTGAAGATGACGAAAACACACAGCCTTTGTTGCAATCGCAGCCTTGCGAAGACGGCAGGACTACTAACGGTCTACCTAATAGACCGAGTCATATAAGCCTTTCTGATTTGAGGTTAGTGGTAGCTACGAGTAAGTTTTTCTAAAGCGTTTCGTGATGTCTTGATGACTCATTTGGTGTAATGGTTGAGACCTCGGCCTGATTTTATTGGTCTGGGTTTTATCTATGTATAATATGTTAGTGTTTACCCAAAAAGTATAGTCTGTTTAAATACAAGCTTCACACTTAAGCTGGGGCTAGAGGGTGCTGTGTGAATGTCAGTGGATATCATTACGTCGGAACAAAATGGTGTATAATTATCTTTGTATGGAATATACACAGGAATTTGATTCCGTACCTAGTCCCTAAAGAAGAGTTTTACACGTGAACCATGGCAGCTAGTTCATTATTCGAGCTAGCACACATTATTCCTGAAGCAGATGCCATGGCAGCCAACTTCCAGCCAGCCCATCTCCTCCCGTAAGCTAATGTTCTCGGTCTATTTATGGCATCCGCATTTGTTCTCCGTGTCATCTCAAATGTCAAATTGTCTCACAGATCTCATCCCCGCTACCTGCAGCTGTCAAACCTGGATATGTCATCGATGACGTCATCAGCGCCGTCGACCGTCAACAGCACGCCGGTGACCGAGCACGCTGAAGGCTTGCCGAAGAAGTGGCGAAGAAGCGACAGACGGTTAAGACGACTCAACACTGAACTGCTGACGGCTATCGAGGAAAATGAAGTCGAGCTGGTGGAAAAGTAAGGAATAGTTTAATTTGCCACAAGATTTTCACACAAAATTACGACGATAATTGGAAATCCGGCAAAACCGAAACGTTGGGAGGAAAATACGAAAAAGTTCTTTATTTATCGCGCATGAATCTGTTTGGCTTGAAAAAGTTGGTTTAATACAAGTTTTTGTTTATCGCTATAAACCTTTTTATTATTCAAATGAATAATAATATGAATTTGTGCAGCAGAGTGGAGGTTATAAGATGAAACCTTTAAGAGTTCGGTTCTCCATTTAAACTTCCTACCTACTTACTATTTACCAATTAATGGAAAGATAAAATTAATCTAAACTATTTTCTGATTTTAAATGTTATCTAAAATACTCCTGGCAGTTGTAGTTCCAGTCTGATGTGTGGTAGCAAGATTCTACAGCAATTCTATAGCATATACTCTATGATGGTAGCTTTGCTGAAGGGAATGACATCTTAATCCGGTTTACAAACTCACTAAGCTGATTTTGTAAAACAGTTCCTGACCTGACAGCCACACCAGTGACCTGTCTGGGGCATCGTTAACTTTTGCCATGTTTTTCCTTTCAGACTCCTCAAGGCAGGTGCAAACCCCAATGCAACCTGTCGCCTGGACAACGTATCAGCCTGTCACATCGCAGCTATGGAGGGAGGTGACGCCCTCTCCCTCCTTGTCAAGTTTGGCGTCGAGAAATACAGACTGGACAAGAGGGGCAGAACACCGCTGCATCTGGCAGCATGGGCCGGAAATGCTAGACAGATGGCAATACTCCTGGAGTTTCCAGAAGGTAAGATTACAAAACTAAGCAAAATTAAGGAACATTTTTCATAATCTTGACGCAGGGAAGCGGAGGACCGGGATATCTGGCGCAAAATTGGAAAGACCTATATCCAGTCATGGACTGTAATAGGTTTAAGAGAAAGAGTCACGTACCATACCTGCATAAAACGTTTCCATTAGTTATTGTGGTTAAGCTACCGTATTGGAAATTGTAATCATCAATTGAAAGACTTCCCTACTTTGAAAGTCATTTATTATGGTGATATAAAACGCATATTTAGTATAATGGAAGGCTGCTAATAAAAAGGCAATTCATACCAAATAAACAATTTAATATAGAACTAAAATGATGGGAAATTAACCTAAAAACAATAAGCTAATGAATAAATGACTAAGTACGACGCATCACCACTATGAGATGGAATTCATGATCTGGTGCCACCACAGCTTCAGACTTCTTGGTCACCAATCTCAACACTAACAAATCATCAGTCACGTCCTGCAATCAATGATCAGCTCTTATTTAATTATTTGAAGTGCTCGACAAAAAAATCAGTAAAAAAAAAACATAACACCATCTAGCTTTGAACTAAGTCGGTGATATGACAACTAAACCGCTGATCATCATCAACCTCAGCTTAATACGTGCCCAACGAAGGGCACGAGCTTACCTGGGTATATAGGCCTTCGTCCTCCACGCGGGCCCAGCGCGGATTGGTCGACTTCACACACAACCTTTGAATCCTGCGCAGGCGTGCTCAGGTTTCCTCACGATGTTTTCCTTCACAGTAAGAGCGTCGGATAAACGTACTCGTACATATAATTTTGAAAATTCGGAAATACATTGGTATGTGGGGATTTGAACCTGCACACTCCAAATCGGAAAGCAACAGTCCACACTAATGCTCCAATGATGCTCTAAAAAAAATAAACTTCTGATATACATAGATATACATTATTGCTCACAAGCAAAAAAAAACATACAAATGTGGCTTAATGCAGCATTTCTTAATTACAAATCAAACTAAACACTTAAAGGTTGAGGTTTCGCCCCCGCCGGCGGGGGCTATTGTCGTGACCCCTATATGTTTGACCAGTCCCTATCCTAAAGGCAAATTACCAGCAACATTACTAACCACTTCTTTAAGGGCGTTGGTAGCGTGATGGGATAAGTTCCTCATATGCGTGGAGTAGGTGGCGGCGGTTAAGCTGTCAAGGGTTGTGGTCTCCGGGAATCCTAAATGTGAAAAATATTGTAAAAGTTATTATGGATAACTTTAAGTATGCTTCGGCACGAATAAGCCGGCGGCTGATGTGGTGGAATGAATTTTTCGCCGACCTCGTCTTGACACCCCCGTTTGGCTGAAGCTGCCTCCGGGCGGTGATTTTTCTTGGGCAATCTGAAAACTGGTAGGTGTTGGCCGGTGCCGTAAAAATCGGGTAAGATGGGGATATTCCAAAAGCGGTCTGTGTGACTATGGTGCACCTTAGACAATGGAACTATAATGAAATAAAATGAAAAGTGTTTATTCAGTTTAGGTCCTCACAGAACACTTATGTCAAATGAAGCTACGACTGCTTCGGGCGGCAGTTTTCCACTGAGAAGAATCCAGCAAGAAGCTCAGTAGTTACTCTTGTTAAAAAAAATGTGTTTTGTACAGAATCATATTACTTATTTGTTATCAAAATAATTATATAAAGAAAATTATATTTACTATTTTTATCATAATCAATTTCCGGGACCTCTAAATGGCGAAATAAAAGGGCGATCAAAGTGGCCAAATATTATATTGCATTATCATATTTCACTTGTAAATCCATACCATCTCGATAAGAAAAGAAGAAGCCGGCTCGATTTGATACCACGGCCTCAAAAAATAACTGTTGCAGCAGTGAATGAATTTGAGGGGACCCAAAATTCTCTCTTTCCCTTCCCCATATTTCCTTTTCCCACCTAATTTTAAGGTTAGCAACGATTGTTGCTATTTCGGAGTTACTCGTTACTCCTTAGGTGGCGGTATGACTTCCCATCAGGTAAACTCCAAGAGTATAAGCTCACCTTCACAGTTCACGATGATGGTCCCAACTACGTTTCCATTTTCGTTTATTCGGTTCATTGTCTCCGTTGCCAGAGGACCCTGAAATGAAGCAAGAGCAATTTTGTCAAAATTTTTCGAAGCGATCGACTACTTGTCTTTAAAAAGAGCGTTCACTATTTTAATGGACCGGCAAAGCATTTCTGGAACCTCTGGTCTTGCAAACTATTATGGGTGGCGATGTCACTAAGGTACCATCAGGTGAACTGTATGCCGTTCAATGAAAAAAACGGAAACGGACGAATGAAACTGAGCCAAGTCCGCCAATTTTTCCTGATGATGTCATTAAGTTCACCTGCTACACAAATGTGTTCTCAGACCTGTTAGAGGTGTTAAAGCCACGGAAACGTCGGTAGCAACCTTTCAAAGCACGAATTCCATATAATTAATCGGCCACCCATCCATTGAGTGACCATTGTGACAGTTGCTTTACCGAGCCCCGAACACAATGTGGCATTTCATCGTCATGTCCCAAGTAGTAACTACCCTGTGACCCTCCTTTAATTGAGCTAAATTGCATTGATATAAGCGCATTAGACTGGGTTCTAAACCTTTCGAAACGGTTCGTAATCGAAAAATGAACTCGTTCTGTAGATAATATAAAAATCATACAAACAATATAATTTGAGCAATCTCCATTTTATATGTCGTAAATTTTCTTAAAAAGTTCAATGTACTCGTTCACAAAATTCTTCGAAATCAATTCTTCCGTCAAGATTTTTTATTGGCAGAAGAATTGTCAAATTTGAAATAAAAGACAGTAGTCAATAGTGACTTTGTAGAATTATCGTGCCAGCATTTGGTGTTTCTAAGTTTGAAGTATAACACTTTGCTCTTAATATAAATGGTTAACTACATTATTTTTAAGTACAACAATTTTACTTCTTTTGTTAGTGTTATAATGTTGAGTTGATCTTATCAACCGGTAGGTCAGGATGCTATTTCCATACTCCTACTCCAACTCGACTTCTCCAATAGACTTCAGTCATATGAATAGGTGATTATCTCACTGCCATTCCAACTTCATGATCCAGTATAACTTTGGTTTTAGAAATATATGATCGCGTGAAAGTGAGATGTCGTCAGAGGCTGAAGAAGATATAAAGAAGTTGAATGAGAAGACCAAACTCCTGGCAATATGCGCTGCGATCTTGGAGAGTCAACACTATACTTCCTAGCACGTGGAAGGATAATATTGATCACGACTGTCATAATATCGAAGGAACGGTACGTAAGTTGATTGTTTACTACTTTTGAGAGTTATATTTTGGTGGTTCAAGGAAGAATCTTTAATGACAAAGTCATCATCATGGTTACTGCTTAAATGATCACTGCTGAATGTTTTCCGTATAATTTCCACACTTAGCAGTCTATATCCCGTTACTTGCACTTGCTTCTTTCCCGTTACGTGCACGCCACTCGAGTGCCTTTGCGACACACAAACATTATATCCCTTGTTATCCCTGCGCATTGCCCCTTCTTGCTTATCCTATTGAAAAAGAAAATATCACTACCTATGTCAGATGCCTCAATGTTTTTAACGAGTCATTTTTACCAACTTTAAAGTTAAATCTATAAATGATGAAAACATACGTCAACGTAAAGTCCCAAAACTTTGCAATTCTGGCAGATCTGTGCAGTTGTCATGTTAATTTTCTATGTTACAGCTACCACTTCTACAGCCTGGTTGGACGCCTCTTCACGTTGCTCATCATGTGCAAGGAAGCATTGTACTCGGCTCTTATTGGCTGCTGGCGCGGACCCCAACATTTGTGATGAGAAGAGAACTGCTCTCGACGTTGCTGGCAGCATATTATGACATTCCAATCGATAGTAAATGGTATTTATGATTTTAATGAACCATCATCAGATGTTATAAGGCATAAATTTCAGTGACCACTGCATAGGTTTAGGTATGAAGTGCGGAAGATACGCCGGAAATTCTTGTATTTTGTTTCTGCTGTTGCAAATTATACCGGACGGATCGCGTCACAGTAAAAAGACCCGTAGAGAAGAAAAGTAAAGTTAACAGATACTAGCATTATTAATGTCGGTAAACTCTTACAGTTTTACAGAAGTCATTAAAGTTGATCTTAAAAGGCGGTGGGACTTACAACACGAGACCGGGTGGTTTGAACGAGCTGTGTACTCCTCTACATATTGCCGTAGAGTTGGAAAACGAAGATGCTATTAAACAACTTCTTCACATTGGGCGTCTATTGCCTGCCTTGATGCTGCAGGCCAAACACCACTTCATGTATGCGTAAGAAAAAAATTGAGGGACTTTAAAGGTACAGTGTATGCAACTTTTGCCATGTTCATATTATTATTGTCTGCATTAAATTTGGAACTGATTGAGTCATATGATTATTGTGCTGTAATTTTAGATTCTAGCAAACGAAGGTCGCAACGATGCTGATCCTCTGTCAGCGATAGTGGATGTTAAAGACCGAGAAGGGCATCAGTGCTTCAGGCGGCTATTGAAGCTTCGTGGGTGCCGGGTGTTTGTGTTGCTTTAGAATTCTGGAGCTGATGTCACGTGAAGGTAGTATTATACCTAGTAGTTTATTTTATAGTACTAGTAATTAAAAAAATAAGTTGTATTTAAATAAATATGTGGAAATATCTCACTAGATTACTAATACTAGTAGTAGTTCTCTTAATAAAAACATATTTATTTGATTTCTAGGCAAATGACGGTGATACTCCAATCCATTCCGCTGCTGCCATGGGTAATTTGGATGTGTTAAATGAAATTTTAAGCGTTGCTAAACAAAAATGCGCAATAGATTACAGAACGAAGATGGGGAGACGCCGCTGTTTAAAGCAATTATTAATGGTCACCTTGATTGTGTTAAAGCAATTCTAGACGAAGGTGCTTCATAAAATCACTTTGGGGTAATGTCAATGTTCTCCACGTAGCCGCTGAAAATGGGCATCATGAAATTCTTAAAGAACTATTGGACTATGACGAGGCTATAACAAATAGTATGATAAATAGCTTAACAGCTGGAGATCGTAGGGGGTTCGGACCAATACATTTCGCAGTAGTAGAAACCATATGGAGTGCGTTAAAGTATTACTTGAGAGGAATGCAGATATTCGATTAAGGACCACTAGTAGTCCTCACAATCATCAACGCCACTACACGTGGCGGCTGTCAAAAACCATGCAGATATTGCAAAATTTTTACTTCGTACCGATAACACTTTATACATGAAGTCAATGGCATGGGATGGTTCCATTACATTCGGCCAGTCATCATGGCAGTAGAGATGTAATTGTTCTACTTCTGCGAGAGGGTGCTAATTTGTCACGTTATACGGACGGACCAAAAAGTTTAGGAGATCAGCCATTGACATGATAATGAACAATTTGTCCAAGCCGACAGATTTATGGAGGAGATCTTAGATTCTTATATCCACAAACGAAATGAACTTCAAGATTCTAATTGTGAATGATTGACTATCGGATTTTATGCCAAGTGAATGTGAGATGGAGCAAATGAAGGTGATAGAGGCTTTGCTGAAAACAGGGAACAGATATGGTCAGAAAAGGCTTTTAGTGCATCCTCTTGTAGAGAGTTTCCTTTATCTGAAGTGGAAGGCGTTGTTACCATTTTTCTACACGATAATTGCATTTTACGGGATTTTTGTGATGTCGCTAACGACGTTTGCAACATCGGTGTTTTTTTACAAGGACACGTCAGAAGTCAGACCTGCCTGGCTCAATCCTACGGTTTGGGGTTATTTGGTATATGCATCTATAACTCTTATTGTGTTGCAGGTAAGTGTTGGACTATATTTTGTTAACAGGTTCCTTAGACATCTTATATAACATGATAAAAAGATCATATAATAGTGCCAGTTGTTGATCGTAAGACCTTCTCTGACTGACTGATATAAAAAGTTTCTTGCCGGCTCTTCTCGAAGATCCAACTTATTTCGAACGGGGTAGAGTCACAAAAAAATATGATAATAATAACAATTGACGATTCAAAAGTATCTGTAACAGATTTACTTGAATAAAGATTTTTTCTTTCTCTTTCTTTCTTTCTGTAAGACAAACTCCACGAATATTTTTATTACAAACCAGGCATTTGCAGACTACTTTCTCGTTGAAGTGTCATGTTTACTGCCAAAGAGTATATAACACTATATGTTTACTTCTAGCCATTGGTGACATACATACTCAGTTAATTGGAAAATAAAATTAAATTAACAATATTTTACGAATTGGTAGCCCACAAAGCTCATGTATTTGCAGCTTAAGGGCTCAATACAAATTTTCTTTCGGTACAATGTTTCAAAGTTGTAATGATGTAGTATATGATTGGTGACTTATGATTTCTTTTTCCAGGAACTCCTTTACATGAACGTCAAAAGTAGTCGATACTTCTTTCAACTGGAAACGTGGGTGAAATTGCTCTATAGGACTGGCGATAATTCTGCCTCCAGCAGTGTTGGTGGTGGAATCAGAGGTGGATTGGCCTCGTCATGTAGCTACTGTTGCGCTACTATTTTCCTGGATACAATTGATGTTTCTGCTGTCACGGTTCCCAAACTGGGGATACTATGTGCTGATGTTTGGGAAGGTTGCCAGTAATGTTATAAAGGTAAGACTCTATGTTAATAAGTAACGCCATATAGAATATCATTACGTTTTAAAATGCGATTTATCAATAATAACACACTTATTTTATTTTTACAGATTCTTCTTACCTTTGCATTTCTGGTCATCGGCTTCTCTCTCAGTTTATGATCCAGTTTAGGTCTCAACTCCTTTCGAAGGTCCAATATCAGCGCTCATTAAAACGGTTGTTATGATGACGTCAGAGTTTGAATATGATTCTCTATTTGATGAGCAGCATTCAAAAGAACTGGCATTTTCTTTTCAAATAGTACGACTTATATTTGTGGTATTCCTTATATTGGCCGCAATAGTACTCATGAATTTAATGGTTGGTGTGGCTGTTAATGATATTAACGACTTAGAACTTTTGGGTAACATCAGAAGACTGGACAAGCAAGTGAGTTTCTTGAGCACTTTAGACATTGGTATACAATAAAGTGTTCACAAAGATATTGCCAAGGAAGGTTAATAATGATTAAGCATAAGCGAAATGTAGCTGATATACTAACCTTAAAACCTGGTAAGCCAAGATGGCGTTATTACAAAACTTTGCCGTCTAGGATTCGCGACGCTATTTTTGACAAAGCACATACTCAAAAGAAGCAGCAAGAAGAAGAACTGGACTTCAAGAATTTCAAAGACTTGTTAGACGAGATACGTGAGGCAATCGTCGGGAAAAAGGAGAAGGAAATTGATAAGATTGAAGTACAAAAGACCTTGGATGATCGACATGGAAGGCATAGATTAAGGCATGAAGAAGTGATGCAAAGATTAGACGTCATTGATGGTGAAATGACTGGCTTTAAAGATAAGTTGTCCGATTTAACTGAGGAATCTAAATCACCATTAGAAGAGATGAGGCAAAGTGGAGCATATTGCTACGGAAATGTCGGAAATCAAAAAGTTTCTTGTAAGGTTAGAAGCAAAATTGGAACAGAGGACAAATGACTTAATAAACCTTACTTAAATTTGTAATAACTATTTAAGTACTGCATTTATATTATTTTTATAGGCTGTTGTTTTTAAATTAGTTACGTAAGTTAAAAGATTTTATTAATTTGACACAGTCAGTTATTTTTGAAGTTTATATTAAATTGACAATATAGACTGATTTTAATACTAGTTTTATGTTGTTTAATTTATAATTTCCGTTCAACTGTGTATTCCTCAACTCTGGGTGCGATCAAATGGCATTAGAATTGATATTTTGTGGGTTTGGATTACACTCATTTGTTCTCGAATCATAGTTTCAGATCACACTTAAAAGTATTCGACATAAATATTGTTATTGACTTAATTTTTGTTAACAACTTACCTGGTGGTTGATGGCATTTATTATAGATCAGTGATTTAGATTCCGATGGGATAATAATTTACATACACTTTCGCATTGTTTGTTTTCGGACTAACCTCCCTATATCTGTTAGGTGAATGGCCGGTACCATGCCAAAGTGCGTCTTTAAAGACTTAGCAAATTTAAAGAGTCAGCCAGACTCTAAAGACTTAGCCAGTCTCTAAAGATTTAGCCAGTCTCTAACGACTTAGCCAATCTCTAAAAACTAAGCCAATCTTGAGTGCTTAGCCAATCTTTGAAGACTTAGCCAGAATAAGACATAAAACGATGACGAGTTCAACAAATTTGAGCGATCGTTTTGTTTATTAACTCAATTTTAACGTTTTAAATTTCAATGCCACAAAAGTTGCAAAGACCCTTAGCATCAAAGAGTAACACGGACCAAAGCCGTCTTATTAAAAAGAGGGAAGTTATTACGAAACAAAAGTCAACACTGAGAGCAAATGGGGCGGAACTTTGTTAATAAAGCCTGGGAAAAATCCACGGGTGAATTGTAATGCATGTGGTTGTATTTTACGCACGTCATGGTTTTGCACGGTGGGGCCAGCTTGACTGAAGCAAGGCTCGGAACTGGTTAAACCGGTTAATACCGGTTTAACCTGACCGACCGACGGTTTTACTCTGAACTATGAAAAGAACGCGAACGTTGAAGGAACATAACCTTAAAAAAATGCACGTTATAAATCAGTTTTTTTGAGTTATTATTTTTCTTAAACAACCAATCAAAGAACTTGATGAAAATGTTCTTGAAAAACCGGTTTAAAAGTAACGGTTTCATGAGCGAAATGACAGAGTGGTTAAGGTAGGTACTACCGCAGGGTCAGATATCGTTCCGTGAAGTAGGAGTGTTTTACACTACTGTGTTTCGGATGAAGGCACTCATCATCAGCCTATAACGGCCACTGCAGGGCTCAGGCCTTCCCGCACAGTACAGCTATGGAGATATTGGGCCGCAAACCACCACGTAGGCCCAATGCAGTTTGGTGGGTGTAAACAACTATCCTAAGATTGTACGTGATTGTACACTTTTTGTGTCCCCATGTGCGCTTAAATCTTTGAAATTACGCAACGGATTTTGATGCGGTTTTTTATTAGATGGAGTGATTCAGAGAAAGGTTTATATGTATAATAACATTTATTAAATAGTGGAGAAATACTGTTAATTTTGAGGTTTCTTTATGTCGTAATTTATTATTTTCAATTTACATTGCAAACGCAGGCTGCGTCCTACAAGATATTTCAAAATATGTACTGAATATTGTATACACAAAAAGGTCTATAGTCCTGGATGGTTTATTTATCTCTTATGGATATCCCACCATAACACTTTTTTGTCATTTACTTTTAACGAGAAATAATGTCTTATTATCGAAGCGATTTTAACCACAGCATTTATCCTTATGTAATGAAATACCGTAATAAAAATTGACGTTTTGATATAGATATATATGGCCCTTACAGCACATGATATAAATAAATGTTTTATAAATATTACATACTTAAAAATTGCGCTACGTAGCTGACCGGCGACCGGGCAGGCAGGAGCGTGCCTATTACGAATATCACCATTGCACCCGTGCGAAGCATGAGCGGGTCGCTAGTTCTTTGTATATTGTCATCAATAATTTCCTGTAGTTCAAATCATTTTCACAAAAGTTGACCGTGTTTTCTATCTCAATAAACAATGTACAAGCTAGTTTGCCCCTATTATTATGCAAGCGTACAAAATTCCAGTAAAACTTCCTTGTACATTTCTATGGCTGGCAAACGTTGAGTTATTCACGAGGCACCAAAACACACTAGCGTTGTATACAGGGTGTATAAAAATAATCAGCTGCAGCTTAAGTACGTCGGGTCACACAACACGGTAGCAGATGGCGTTATTCACACGTTGGGTATGACCCAGGACAAATTAAACTTAAAATATAGGTTGAAATTGTAACAGTTTTCCCAAGTTTTGGTTTAAATGTGAAAATAATTATCATATATATTTTTAATATTAATTACCCTTTATTTCACACTAAATTTATGGCTAACCTACTGCTTACTCAACAGCTACGAAGCCATAGTGTAGTTGAAAACAGTTATCTTTAATATTTATATTGTATTAATTATTTCATCAAAAACACGTTCAATATACATAATAGAGCAAGTATATATCTTTGTTCAATAGGAAAATAATTTACAAAATTATATTCTAGCATCAATAATCCGTACTATATCGTTAAAAATATTATAAAGATTTGGTCGCTTACGTTGGGTTACCGACACACGGATGCAGATGGTGATAATGGTAACCACTTTCGCCATCTGTTAATCCCAAGTTAGAAGCCGAGACTTAACGAGAATAATACATCAAATAAAACTTGTTGTTTTTAAATATATGGATGTTTTATTCTTTTTAGAAATATGGCGTCAAACGAATGTTCTGTCGGAGATTTGGAGTTTGAGGTTTCCGATGAACAGTCCGACACCCATCTTGGGATGTCGTTAACAGCAACCGAATTGGGCTTCGCGGTGAAAAAATAAAAGAATAATTCTTTTTATTATGCTATTGCCATCATACGCTTACCTATAAATATTGTTCTTCCACCCAAAGGTTGCTTGGCAGAAATTGCTACCTTAACAATAAGGCCGCCTAATTTGTACTTGATTTTTGTTACTGTTTATTTGTACGTTTTTTCTTTGACTAATAAAGAATTTTTATCTTATCTATCTTATCAAGACCTACTGTTCCAGCTGTACTGTGGTCCAAATGCAGCTCTGAAATGTTAACCACGCCAGCGGGCGTCTCTCCCGTTAAACATGCATCCGGTCGGGTTGCACTTTTAAAATACGACATCGCCCAAAGTACTTGTCGCTATCAAACATCCACGTGCCTTGGGAAAGCGATTGATATAAAATTGACAGAACGTTAAACGGTCTGTTCCCAGTGTGTGTTTGGCATTTAATTCATCATCATCAGCTTATTATACGTCCCCACCGAGGGGCACGAGCCTAACCGTTATGTATAGACCTTATTGTACTCAAGAAACGTTAATGGCCATACGGCCATAAAAATATATAATCAAATTCCTGACATTTTCAAAACATTACCCTATAATAAATTTAAGCATAATTTACATAATTTTCTTATTAATAAAATGTACTATACAATCGACGATTTTTTAAAAGATTTAAAATAATTTATATAATAATATTTAATTTTGACATTTCATTTAAATTGCTGTAATGACTGAAAGATTAATAGTTTAATAGATATTTTATGTAATTCTTTGGGACATTTTATATTTAAAATGGGTATATTAAAATGTTCATAAAATTATTACTTATGTTACGAATTTCTTGTAAAAAAATATTGTGTACATTTAATTTTACTAACAAAACTTTTGCACGTCGAATTTTCGACTGAATATGTTGGGATTGTACTGATAATAACATCAAATGTATTACCATATTCTTGCAAATAAATAATTTGTTATTATTATTATTAGTGCCCAGTGCGGATTGGCCGACTTCACGCACTACCTTTGAATTTCTTTGAAGGCGTGCGTAGGTGAATAAATAATAAATATCCACTGACATTCACACAGCGCCATCTAGCCCCAAGTTCAGAGTGAAGCTTGTATTATGAGTACTAAAAAAGTATGTTTATTCGTATAAACATACTTATCTACATTTTTTTGTAAATATATAGAAAACACCCAAACCATTACAAACTGAAATGTTCATGCACACAAATGTTTTTACTGCCTAGGGATCGAACCCGGAACCCTTGGTGTTGCTGTCGACGTCTCAACCGCAACACCAAATGAGGTTTCCTCATTATGTTTTCCTTCACCGTAAGAGCGTCGGATAAACGTACATATATTTCGAAAAACATTACATGGCGGGAATTGAACCTGGCCCTCCAATCGGAAGGCAACAGTCCGCACCAATAAGCCACCGACGCTCCAACCTGAACCCCAATGACGCTGCTTGAATGTCAAATGACATTAACTTGAACATTTATGACGTCACGGGAAGTGTGCACGTATCCCGAGGTACCATTGTCGAGACAGGAATGTTATAATATACAACACAGGAGGAATGTCCGGACCATCCCGATATTGCAGTTATGTCACGTGTCTCTTAGATATTTATAAATTGAAGACTTGAAATCGAGATACGAGACGTTTATGCTTTACCGGGTAGTATCCATACCAAAGAGTACGTTAGTATACGTTTCAATCCATACTAATATTAGAAATGGGAATAAATAAATATCCACTGACATTTACACAGCGCCATCTAGCCCTAAACTAAGTAGTAGCCCGTAACTAAACAACGGATAAACAAACTTATTTACCAATAAGTTTGTTATTCGGATTCCGTAGCCAAATGGCAAAAAACGAAACCCTTATAGATTCGTCAAGTCTGTCTGTCTGTCCGTCCGTCCGAATAATACAACCCCTTTTTACTCCGAAACTATAAGCACTACACTATTCAAACTTTGTACGTATATGTATTCTGTAAACCGCTATTAGGTTTTAATAAGAAACTTGAAAATATATATATATATATTTTAGGGTTCCCCATACATTGAACTGAACCTCAATTTTTTTTTCATTGAACCCCCCGTGTGAAAAATGATGAAAAAATGATATCGAGGTTTCCAGTATCATTTTTTTATAAATTGAATAGATTGCGCGAGAGACGCCTCCAAAGTTGAAAAAATTGTGTAAAAATGTAATTTTTAAACTATGGGGTTGATAAAACCGAAAAAAAAATTGTGATGTAGGTACATTACCATAAAATCTAACAACGAAATTTAGTTTGAACGATTTCTGGTGAGTAGTTTTTTTTATACGTCAAAAACGGTGAACCACTATTTTTTTTTAAAACTGTAGTAGGTGCCTAAGCAAATAAAAATTACTTTATTTTATGTTACTTGCTGCCGCGGAACCCTCCACGGGCGATTCCGAGTCGCGCTTGGCCAATTTTTTTATAATAACATACACATTATACATAAAAAACACCCACACCAGTAAAACCAGACATGTTCATGGTTCATGCACATAAATGTTTGTACTGCCCGGGAATTGAACCCGGAATCCTTGGTGTAATAGTTGAAATCTCAACCATTACACCAAATGAGAATTTAAGTGCTTATACTATATAATAAAAATATCAGGCAACTTCATAGGGTATAAGCTACTCTGAAACTGCTGAAAACCTAACCCTTAATAAATGTTCCAAGAAATGAAGGCGTTCGTTCCAAAGAAAGCCGTTGACTGTTCCGGTAAACTGAATGGGTAATTAGTTACTAAGTAATCCACGTTACTTGAACCCGAACAGGGCTCTTGAATATTTAATTAAAAACGTCTATTTTTGAAATAGAGGTTGTTACTAATATATTTAAAGACTTCATTTTTGGAATGGACGTTGTTGGCTGCAGGGGACTGCACAGTATGTGAAGCTCTGTCTTAATGAAGATTTTGGTAGCTTAATGGTGAGTAACTCACTAACATCGCGTTTGAAGTCCGTTCAGGTCCAGTTACCTTTTTTATCCATTCAAGGAAACCGCGCATTAACATTTGCTAGAGCAGGTGTCTCAGAAATGCGTCGTGGGCTTTCAAATGAGAGTACGCTTTTGGGGTTAAATACCTCTAAGGGGTTTAATAAACTCTAGGTTAAAAACGGGGAAGGTCTTAGGAGTCATAAAAATATGTAGTATTTATGTATAATCCACGTAATCAATCAATGTATTATCTCTTTATGATACCTCACACAATATAGTAACAATAATTTGAAATGTTTACTGCCTTTATGTGAATGAGCGTCGGTAACTCATTGGTGTGGACTGTTGCCCTACGATCTGGAGGGTGTAGCTTCTAATCCGGCCACGTACCAATGTCTTTTCGAGTTTTCGAAATTATATATACGTTTATCCGACGTTCTTTTGTGAGGGAACACATCGTGAAGAAACCTGCGGCACGCCTGCGAAGATATTCAAGTTTTGTACGTGAGCTCGGCCAATCCGCACTGCGCCCGCGTGCTCGACTAAAGCCTAATCACCTTTACGGGTATTTATGTTACGATGTGTACAGGATGGTCAGGACTCCCACCTGATGGTAAGTGATACGCCTGACCATGACAGAGCGGTATTAAAGGAGATGCACAACAGATAGACGCTTATTATTCTCAATCAATGTCGCACTGCGTCACCGGAGACAACAGATGTTAGGTCTCTTATACCCGGTGACTTCACTAGCTAGGGTAGGCTCGTGCCCCTTGATGGGGACATTATAATGAGCTGATGACGATGAAGTGAATGAATCGATCAACGAGCCTATGTCATACCACTGGTGGGCACAAGCTTCCAAAATGGCATGGCTATGGGGCTAGTTGGAACACGGGCTCAAAGTGGATTGGTTGGTAAAAAATTTAATAATCCATTAATATGAATAGTTGATGATGAATTGCCTAGAAATTTTGTAGGTTATATTAACCTAGGCCGGAGTGACGGCTCAATTAGAGGCAGCTTTAGTATTTATTAGAGGTTAAGCCACCGCTAGGCACGATGCAGTATTCACGCTGTGTAATTAGATTTTCTATTAAAATGTATACGCCAGCGGGGTGAAATGTTGGCTTTTATATTTACAACCAATGATATTCTGTATATATAAAGGTAAATACGCTAACCGTGCCTCAAAAAGGTGCTGCCGAAGAGAGTACTGTTGTAGGCTCTTTGTTTAGGTAAATGTACGCTCATTCGAAATATGTGTATGTGTGCTGTTGCTGCATTTGGAACATTTTTTTCAGTTTGTTTTGTGAGCATCTATACTTTTTAAATCATTGTTCTGAAGGATTAATTAGGCATAAGTAACAGTATTTATGCCTTGTGCGGTATCTAGTTTGACACCTAGTTACATTTTTATTTTTGATGAATTTAAATCATAGCCACTGAACGAAAGAAGTCCGTCCGTCAAAATTTTATAGATTTTTTTATCGTTTTCCCTTTACAAAGAAAATGTAGTTCCAAAATAAAAATAACATTGCTAAACACATTACCAGAGCTGCAACTAAGACATATTGGAATCACAGGAATTACTCCAATATAAGCTGTAATAAATGAACCAGTTGAACATGACCCATTCAACACGCTAGCTTTCCTTTAACACACGAGTTTTTCAACACAAATCCCCTTGTAGGACGGCGCAAAATAAACTGGCCACTATAAGTTAGTAGCGTTAGCAAAATAATGAAATAAGCTATGCTCTGGAGATAAAATACGACTCTTCGACATTAACTTGTGAAGCCCGTATATTTTTCTTTGGTTGTTTCTAGTTGTGGGCTTTAATTAAGTCAGAGAGATGATAATTTTTTTTGGATAAAATCTGAGAAATCATAGAACTAAAGGTCGACATCCCTAGAAATGCCTGATTTGCCGCATGCTTAATTATGATCTCAATTCCAGACACTGTTATTATAACTCGTAACAGAAAGCAACATACAATGTATGCTGTAACGGCGACTTTATATTTATCCATCTGGTGATACTCCTTAAGCAACGACGAATTTGTTAATACGTTTACTTATTCGCGGTTCAGATGCGTGTTAAGCTGTTGTTGGTTGTATGCGCAGCACACTCTCTTCGACATATTTACGTCATCCTATTCCTATTCAACCTATTGCAGTCCACTGCTGGACATAGGTCTCCCCCATTTTGCGCTAGATATCCCGGTCCTCCGCTTTCCCTCATCCAGCCTCCACCTGCGACCTTTCGCAAGTCGTCGGTCCATCGGGCCGGAGGGCGTTCTACGCTACGCTTGCCGAGACGCGGTCTCCACTCCAGAACTCGTCTGCTCCAACGGCCATCAGTTCTGCGACATACGTGACCAGCCCACTGCCACTTCAATTTGCTGATCCGGCGGGCTATGTCGGAAACTTTAGTTCTCTTACGATTAAATCATTTCTGATCTTATCCTTAAGAGAGACCCCGAGCATGACTCGCTCCATTGCGCGTTGAGTGACTTTGAACTTGTGAACCAATCCCGCAGTCAGTGTCCATGTCTCAGCTGCGTATGTAAGTACGGGTAGGGCATTGCTCAAAGACTTTTGTCTTTAGGCATTGCGGAATCGTCGACGTGAAGAGACGTAACTAACGTCGTCTTTTACGTCATAACATGTGTAATTCTTTGAAATGTTAAATTCAAATAAGAAATAATTCTTTTTTTTTGCGGTTTTGTGGCGTTAACTACTACCATTCGTCGGCGTTGACTGTTGCCTTTCTATCTCGAGTGTGCAGGTTCAAATCCGACCACGTACCAATGTCTTTTCGAATTTTTGAAATGATATGAATTGAAATGGTACGTTTATCCGACGCTTTACGTTGAAGGAAATATCGCGAGGAAACCTGCGCACGCCTGCGACGAGTTTTAAAGGTTGTGCGTGAAGCCGGCCAATACGCAGTGGGCCCGCGTGGGCTACTATGGCCTATACACCCTATACGGGTAAGCTCGTGCCCCTCAGTGGGGACGTATAATGAGGTAATTATAATAGAATACAATAAATGTTAGATGATATAATATGTCAAGAAATTTAAGTGATAGTACAATGTAATCTGTATATATAAAGGTAGATACGCCATTCGTGCCTCACAAACGAACCGCCAAAGAGAGTACAGTTTGTACTCGTTTGTTTAGGTAAATGTTTCGTGATTCGAAATATGTGTATGTGTGCTGTCACTGCATTCGGAACACTTTTTTCGATTGTTTTGTGAGCATATCACAAATCCACTTTTTCACATTATTGTGATAGTATGTACACAATTAATACGTATCTCCATTTGTATAACGTATGTGCTAATGGAAATGTTGTGTAGCCTAAGGCGGCTGTAGGTTGCGATCTGCAGGTGAAAGGCGTACACGGTGTAGTGCGAAAGGGTACGGCCGACTATCAGCGGTAACATCAGATGATGAATCTTGTGATTTATTTCAGTATGGACTACACGGGTCTCATATGTAGTTTCATCGTACTTACATTTCTTTAATCAGCCAGGTAACAGACAGACGGGCAAACAGACAGTAGAGTCTTAGATTAAGGCCCGATTTTAACTTTAGAGACCCGAAGTGTAGCCCGGGTCTGTGTAGTTTCGAATGCCGCTGTGACGACGCACGCTGTTGCGAAAAAAATATCAAGTGGTGCGTCCTTTCGAAAGCAGTTGTATCTAAAATTGCTCAATCAAATGACGGAGTCGCGAACACGCTGTCTTGAAATACTTTTTATATTTAGTGCGCTAGATCAATAGTCACGGTTTCGAATTCATCATCATCAGCTCATCAAACGTAATAGGGTGATTAGGCCTTAGTCGTCCACGCGGGCCCAGTGCGGATTGGACGACTTCACATACAACCTTCGAATCTCTTCGCAGGCGTGCATGAAGGTTTCCTCACGATGTTTCCTTCACCGTAAGAGCGTCGGATAACGTACATATATTTTCGAAAATTCGAAAATACATCGGTACGTGTCGGGATTTGAACCTCAGCCCTCCCGGTAGGAAGGCGACAGTCCACACCACTGAGCTACCGACGCTCTCGAATTCCGTTGTTGTTACTAGTGTCCCTGTTTAAACTGTCGGGAAATGGGAATCAAACTCACGACGATGAAGTAATATTTTCGCAAACGCGTGCGTCGCGACAACGGCATTCGAAACTACATATCAGAGCCGGACTACACTACGGGTCTCTAATGTTAAAATCGGGCCTTAATCTAAGAATTTACTGTCTGTTTGTCCGACTGTCTGTTACCAGGCTGTATATCATCAGTAAATGGCAAAGAACCACAGATTTAAGAAATGTAAGTATGAAACAATTTGTGCCATTTTCATTTTATTTTAAAACTAGTACAAAATTTTACTTACTGATTAAAAATAAATAAAATGAGATGGTAGCACCTCTGTATGCAAAAGGCTCAATTGATTTCTTATTGTCTTAGATAATTAATACACTATTATAGTAAAATAGTTTTATTTTAAGATGACATTATGACGACGGCCGCATTGGGACCCCACCTCGAAACTAAGTATTTAGGAATAATTTGTGGGGTTTGCATTAGCCTTATACTGAAAGCAAAAGGGATTTCACATTATTATTCATAGTAAACTTACCATATTATAGAATATGTGTCTTGTGTCTGGCACACACAACTAAACGCATCGGCGCATAGTCTGTCGTTCAGCCTATTACATAGTAAGTATAACACTAGGATTCAGGCGGTTGAAGTGGCAGTGAGCAGGGCACATAGTGCGTAGAACCGATGGCCGATGGGGCGGAAAGGTTCGCGAGTGGCGTCCACGTAACGGAAAGCGAAGCGTTGGCCGACTCCCAACCAGATGGACGGATGATCTGGTTAAGGTGGCGGGTAGCAGATGGATGTCAACTGCTAGGGATCGGCCCGCGTGGAAATCATTAGGGAGGCCTTCGTTCAGCAGTGGACATTTTAGGCTGAAATGATGATGATGATAACACTAGGTGGTAGACACGCTACTGAGTTGTCTAGGTAGGTACCACCGATGTGCCAGATAATCTCCCTATCTACACGATTCGGTATATAAATTGGACAACACTATGCGGTCTCCCCATGGTATTTGAACCCACGTACCACGGATCACAAAGCCATCTAAATACAACGCTCCGACTAGACCACGGAGGCAGTCCCAAATCACGGGGGCACCTTTCATGACACACAACATCGAAAACAAAGGAAGTACATAGTTGCAACTTAAACAAATCAAAAGAACACAAATATTACAACAATACATTAAAAAAACATATAGCATCATTAGAGTGTCGGTGGCTCAATGGTGTGGACTATCGCCTTCCTACCGGGAGGGCTGAGGTTCAAATCCCGACACGTACCAATGTGTTTTCGAATTTTCGAAAATATATGTACGTTATCCGATGCTTGAATGCCTTACGGTGAAGGAAAACATCGTGAGGAAACCTTAATGCCCGCCTGCGAAGAGATTCAAAGGTTGTTTGTGAAGTCGTCCAATCCGCACTGGGCCCGCGTGGACGACTATGGCCTAATCACCCTATACGGGTAGGCTCGTGCCCCTCGGTGGGACGTTTAATGAGCTGATGATGATATCATAATTACAACATATAAGTGCTATCTACGTTATGTGTGTCGCAGATACAAAACGTGTCATACGTGAACTGGATGGTCAGTGCGCTCACCTGGTGGTAAGTGATACGCCTGACAAGACAGAAGCAGTGTTGAAGGAAATTAATAACAGTAGGTAGTCATTTTTTCCGTCAACAGAGCAGTCTCTGCGACCGAGACGACAGATGTTAAGTTTCCTATACCCAGTAATTTTACTAGCTACAGTGCCCTCATCCCGAAACGCAGAAGTGCACAACTCCTATTTCCCGGGACGATATCTGACACAGCGGTATCATCTAGTGATTAAAGTGAAACTAGTATCAAATAGAGGCCGCAATTGCCAATCTGCTGACATAAAGGCACTTTATGAAGCGAGTAGCAAATCGAAATGACGTCATAATTGTATGACGACAAACGCAGGCTTTGTCAAATTAGTCCTGTTTTGGTTGAATTGTTTTCATGATTAGTGCGAGCGAGTTGAAGTCAGTAGCACATCATTCGATATTCGATCATCTAATGACCACAATTCGATATAGTGATGAATAACTCCATATTTAGAACATAGACGATAATTCGGTAGACCGCACCACTAATCGTTGACGTACTTTTTATGAACTGTCAAAAAGGAACGTTTCCATATATTTTGTATGAAATTAGTGATATGTGACGTCATTGCTCACTATCATCAATTGAATATTTATTGGTTTCAGTGTATTTAAAAATACAATATTGCAAAGAAGCAAAAGTGATCAATGAAACGACATAAAAAATAAGATGCGCTTTTATAAAAATAATGTTTGGTATTTTATTGCGGATGGTGGAAACTACCGGATTGTTTTCTAGTTTGCACTCTCTCTTAGACCTCTCACAAGCTGGACATAGGACTTCCAAATTATGCACTAGATAATCGACGACCCATTTGGTGTAGCGGTTGAGACGTCGACTACAACGCCAAGGGTTCCGGGTTCGATCCCCGGGCAGTACAAACATTTATGTGCATAAACATGTATGTTTGTATTGTTCTGGTGTTCTCATATGTAATATTTCATATTTTTTATAAATATTTTTTATAAATACATACATATGTATTTATAAAAAATATATAAGTTTGTTTATCAATTGGTTAGTACCCGTAATACAAGCTTCACGCTTAACTTGGGCCTAGATGGCGTTGTGTGAATGTCAGTGGATATTTATTTATATTTAGATATCTCGGTCCTCCGTCTCTTTCCTCAAACCTTCCACTATGTCTTAAAGTAGTCGATTTATCAGTGCCGGCGGGTCACCCTGAAATACTGATCACCCTGTTAACTTTACGACAAAACAAAGTATTTAAAACCACGTTTGCCAGGTTTAGGTACTCTAAATATAATTTAGCCGTTTTAAAACAATATTCAGTTTTTAATTAAACTTAATCCACCAATCCAAGTAATCCCCCGTACTAATGGTTGGTAACAGCGGAACAACATTTAACAATGTACGGCAAACGCCATTTTGAATAAGTTGTAAATTCAAGCGTTTCTGATTAAAACCTGATATGGAATATCGGTGTGGTCCAATGCAAAAGCGATTAACTTTTAATGACAATTGTGACACAAAAAATATTTAACATCTCCAACAATGACGTTAAAAGTATAGATTCATGATATGCTCACAAAACAACCGCAAAAAGCGTTCCGAATACACATTTATTTCGAATGAGCGTACATTTTCTTACAACTGTATTCTCTTTGTATTCTCTTTGGCGGTTCGTTTTTGAGGCACAGGTGGCGTATCTACCTTTATATATACAGAATATCATTGATCAACACATATTTGAATTTACAGATATTGAAACAGTGCTGCTATCTAGTCATAATTTCAGTAAAACATTACCTTTCTCGTTTCCATACATCGATCGTCTGAAAATTAATGGCAAAATATATTTAATCATCACCATCGTCATATGCAGTTTTGATTATAAGGCCCGTTTTTGTTATAATGAAACACTATTTATGGAATTCTTAATGTTACAGACAATGTTTGCCATTAACATTTCAATGATAAACTACATAACATTTGTATAAAATATAATAAGATAAGAGGCAGTAATAGAAGGCTTCTTCGCGTCAATGCGCGTTGCGTATATTAGTGAGTAGGGAACGTGGCAGCTCCAACAGCATTCTGATTATTATAGCAAATAGGCTGGACTTTTGCATTTTGCGACACTGCTGAACAACATCTGCTTGTTTTGTGCAGCGTACTAGTTGGTTATTCCGTGTTTTATTGGTGTTTAATATATAAATTCCAACAGTATCCTTTAACTTGGGCCATCCTATTGTTTGCCTGAGTTCGGACCGAAATTAATTTGCTTTTAGACCGTACATAAATAATAGTAATGACGGGATTATCTGTGTTTTTGCTGTTTGTCTATCACTCTGTGACAGACAGCCTTATGGATACTATGTCACGGACTAGATACAGCGATCTGGGGCACCATTTTTACGTTTTGTAGGTTGCACATAATTGATTATAGATGATAAAAAAAATGACAGGTTATCAAATGAAGAGTATATATATATATTAGTATATATATATACTACTTATAGCTTGAATACTTATTCCACCACTGGTACTTACCAGTGGTAGACTCGGTACATTGTCATCTAGGTATAAGGTACTACTTATGGCAGTGCCAGGTTTTGTCCAGAGAAATAAATGAAACAAATAATATCCACTGACATTCACACAGCGCCATCTAGCCCCAAGTTAAGCGTGAAGCCTATATTATGGGTACTAAACAACGGATAAACGTACTTATATAATATTTTTTCTGTCACATTGACTTAAATGTATGTAAAAAACTTACTTACACCACATGGGTCGATAAACGAATTTTAATCATACTCTTACACTAGCGTTCCGGAGTCGATCCCAGGGCAGTATAAACATTTGTGTGCATGAACATGTCTGTTTGTAATGGTCTGGGTGTTTTCTATGTATAATATGTATGTATTTACATAATAAGATGTATGTTTATCCGTTTAGTAACTTAAATTTACTAATACATAGTTTAAGTCTAGAGGGCGCTATGTAAATGTTATTTACATAGCGCCCTTTATTTATGTAGCTTTGTCTAAACAGCCCGAACTAATTACATACGTGTACAACATTAATAATTGTGTTCCCATAAATAAGTAAAATAAATAACACGGGGCGTAACAGGACAAACAAATAAAGTCTTTTAGGTGAGTCACGTCGGCACTAGATGCTGGGCATTGTGCCCCAAACATAAATTGCCTGTCGGTGAGGAGAAAAACACGGTAAACTTATGACATAGACGTGATTGGAAGCTCATTTGGTAAGTTTTTAAGATTTTGGCGTACAAATAAAAATAGAGGACTATATTACGCATACTTACTTAGTACATACAAAGAATCATGAGAAGTAAATAAATACTGTGCACATTTTAATACATTATGTACGCTATCCGACGCTCTCACGGTGAAGGAAAACATCGTGAGGAAACCTGCGGCACGCCTGTGAAGAGATTCAAAGGTTGTGCGTGAAGTCGGCCACGGCGGGTAGGCTCGTGCCCCTCGGTGGGGACGTTTAATGAGCTGATGATGACATTTTAAAATTCATACGATCATAATTATTTATGTTGGATATGAATAAATGAAAGGAATAAAGAAAAAAATATGGCGTACACAACACAAAAGATACATTATTACAAACAGAATACCATTAAAAGAAATACAGAGAAAATTCTTTTTTTTTAAATAAATAGGTACAAAGAAGGGCTAATAAAAGATCTTAACAATTTTGTTGAGTCTTCTATCTCAGCATGTGCGTTGACGTCCATAGCTGTGGTCCGACGAAGGTTTCATAAATTCCATCCCCCCAAGGAATAAAATAGGGCATGAAAAATAATACTTTTATCCCGAGCGAAGCCGCGAGCAAAAGCTAGTGTAAACACATAAACCCTTCTAAGCTTATATCTTTGTACCTGTACCATGTAATTGCGTACCCACATTACCGTCCGGCACTGAACCGGCGCTCGTCCGGCCGATACCGGCGTTTTAGCCGGACGCCCGGCGGGCACGGCGCTTCCGTGAAGATAAGGTGTCATAGACGCGTGGGTTTGCATAAGGTGAGAGAGATTACCTATCTTTGTAGTAATAAAAAGGTTCCTTTTGTAAATAAAAAAAAAACTTAAAAAAAAAATTCATTCTAAAATACCACTACCTTAGTTAACAATAAACTGCACAATCTCACTTAAAAAGTGTCCGTAGCAAAAGTCTGCCCATCGCGTCAGTTTGGCAGAATTTTCATTCATAATCCCGTCACTCGCTACATGTTATAACATAGTAGTATGCTCGTGCATTAGATTTTGTACCCTTCTAATTAAGCCTTAGGTCAAAATTTAGGTAAAATTTTTAATTAATAATTTTATGTCATAAATATGACAATAAGTCAACGTATGTGTCAAGCGGCTCGGACATATTTTGGTTGATATTTCTCGTGATTGTGCATTTCGTAAGTTTATTAAACAAAACCTAATTACCTCAAAATTACCTAAGACCGTTATATTTAATAAAAATACTGTTTTTTGTGTCATAAATAAATAAACAGGACGGTCAGGACGCTCACCTCATTGTTAATGATACGCATAACCATGACAGAGCGGCATTAAAAGGTCTCTGATCCCTGGTAATTTCACTAGATACAGCGAAGAGATTCAAAGGTTGTGTGTGAAGTCGTCCAATCCGCACTGGGCCCGCGTGGACGACTAAGGCCTAAGCACCATATACGGGTAGTCTCGTGCCCCTCGGTGGGGTCATTTAATGAGCTGATGAAGATATATTTTGCGAGGCCCCCTGATGGATGACGAAAGAGTACGGATATTATTGCGAGAAAAAAATAGAACACTGAAATTTTTATTCATACAAAATGCAAACTTATTGTCATTGTTTTCTTTAAAAAATTAGTGTGGTAGTTAGGTTAGTAATGTCAGATAATAGCTAGCCGGTTTTTAAATTATTTATATGCTAGAACTAAAGTTGCCGACGTAGCCCGCCGGATCAGCAAGTTGAAGTGGCAGTGGGCTGGTCACGTATGTCGCAGAACCGATGGCCGTTGGAGCAGACGAGTTCTGGAGTGGAGACCGCGTCTTGGCAAGCGTAGCGTAGGACGCCCTCCGGCCCGATGGACCGACGACTTGCGAAAGGTCGCTGGTGAAGCTGGATGAGAAAGGCGGAGGACCGGATTCTGGCGCAAAATGGGGGAGACCTATGTCCAGCAGTGGACTGCAATAGGTTGAAGAGAGAGAGAGAGAGATATGCTAGAATAGAGGATAATTATATCTATATATGGACCGACGACTTGCGAAAGGTCGCTGGTGAGGCTGGATGAGAAAAGCGGAGGACCGGGATATCTGGCGCAAAATGGAGACCTATGTCAGCAGTGGACTGCGATAGGTTGAATATAATACTATATTTGTGTTGTGTGGCCTTGGAGG